>JADRCD010233647.1:5389-31463 GCA_019843815.1 Montemys delectorum | reverse complement strand
CCTGAGCTAGGCTAGCTGCTCCTGTCCCGGGCAGCCTGAGCTAGGCTTGGGTAGACAACTCTGAGCGTAGCTGCAGTGGAAAGCAAAGCCCTGAGGAGGGCATGACAGGCCACTTGTCTAGGAGGGGCCAGCTCAAGGAATCAGCAGCTCAAAAAGGTCAGATCCAATCTATCTTCTTTGGAAAGATAGACAGAAAAGAATGACTATTATTATACAACCCAACCAAAAAAAAGTTTTAATTTAGCTTGTGCACATGAGAAAGGTTGAAAGTATTGAGATACAGTTTTAAGACACAAATTATACAGTAATATAAACTTTCTACCATTTATGCTTTGACTAGAAGCCCCACTTCTCAGCACAAAGATACAACTACCCTCTCCTCTGCCCATCTTTAGATCCCCAGCTACTCCCTACAGCAGGACACCCTGAGAGTAGAGCTTGAACCTCAGGCTGCACACACCCCTTTCCTACACACTGCAGGGGTGCAAACGGTAGCAGTCTTTCTGGCACCTTCATTACTGATAGAAAGGACCTTCAGTTCAAAGACAGAGGTCTCAATGGCATGAGAGTCTGACCAATAAGGCTACCACCCAGTAAACTGAACTCATTAGAACTATCAGATAGTTCATGGCTGTAAAAAAATGACTTTAATAATCAATGCCACTCTCCACAGAGGTCACTGGTATAAAAACAGTACACACATGGGTAAGTTGACAAGTATGATTTTAAGATGGTGGGTTTTGCAGTGCTATTACTGTATCATCCACCTTTACACTGTGAATGAAACTCACGGGGCAATGGTTGGCTTGGCCGGAAGAGCATGTGAAAGCAGACTCACCTGGTTTGACAGGTTCTCCTTCACACGGGTCCAAGCTCCAGCTTTATAGAAATACTGGGCTGGGCTCAGAAACTTTGCTCTATATTCAGAATTCACCTTTCTAAGGGAGACAGAACGCAAGTAAGTATTTTAGCATGTTGACTACGCAAATATGAGCGTTTCCTGATGAGACACGTACCCGAGCCGTTGGTGTCTCCACGGAGCAGGCTTCTTTGCAGGCTGGTCTGAGTCTTCCGATGCCATGTCTACTTCTAAGTCTAAAGGCTCGGCTGCCTTATTATGTTGAAATGGAAATAATTGAGGATTTATGCTTAGAGATGTCAGACAGTAGAGTAAAAACAGACATGTTACAGAGGGAGGTAGACCTGGAAATTCTATTACATTTTTGCTTCTAGATGTTTAGCTACTAAAACAAGACAAAAACAAAAACAAAAAAACAAAATCAACAAGTTTTGAAACCAAAATTTGTTGAGTTTAGATCCCTGATTTTATGGGTTTTTTTAAAGATGAATTTAAAGATTAACAAATACCATCAAAATAGTAAACAAACAATGCCACTGCATATTGAGCAGAAATTTTGAATTAGCCCTTAAATTTATATTCAAGTGTTACAGTAATTAAAGTTTTGCTAATTAGTACACTGTTATATAAAATAACACTCCCTACAAGAATGTCATAGGTCAAAAAAAAGTGTATGTGTGTCCCATGTGTGCATGTGTGTGTTTGTGTATGCACATGTGTGCACATGAGCTCATGTATGTGTGTGCATGTGTGTGAGCATTCATATGCATGCACACACACACACACACACACACACACACACACACGTATATAATCTGACTTTTAGTCATATACTTTCTACACTCTGCGATGATTCTAGCCTAATGTCATAACTCAGAATACCTGTAAATTCACATACAAACCCAGGTGCTTATTTTCACTGAAGTAAATGATATGAATTATACAAACTATAACTTAGCATAACAGAAATTTTCCCTTAAGCTAAGTGCGTGCTCTGTTTAATGGCTACTATTTTAGAACATACATCTCCACCATTCCTGTGGCCCTGGAGCTCACACTACTGCAAGCCCAATCGTCTGACGTTAGACTTGGGAGACTTACCTGCTGCACTGCTAAGTACGGTCATGCTGCATTCATTCATTCTAGTCATCTATGTACCTGTCTCCCAGCAGCCTGAGCGCTACTGAGCCTTACCACGTCTGCAACCTGTACTCTCAGTACCTACGCGGGACCTGGCTCCATGTAAGGAGTCAGTGAGCACCTAGCATTTACTGAACAAATGAATTAATGCTAGAAAAAAGAGAGAGCTTCAGGTAGTAACGAGGAAAGACATGCAGAGTCTGGAATCCCTGGTAGGAGGTCAGAGCAGGTGGGTACCTTCTTTTCTGGAGTCAAAATCTCAAAACTGCTGTCTCCTTTCAAATACTCTCTTGACTTTGGTTCCTTCACTGGAGTTAAACCCTTGAAATTTCGCTTGTATTCAGTTTCATGGATGAATGTATTGCCTTGGAACTGTGGAATAATTTGGCTTTTATTACGGAAAACCTTAAAACAAGCAAAAAAATAGTTAAGTTTTTGGTTGGTTATTAAATAATACAGAACTTAGGTGTTTAATTGATCCTTTTTAATGTGTGTGTATGTGTGTGTGTATGTGTGTGTGTGTGTGTGTGTACTATGACTTATGTATAAAGGTCAGAGGATAACTCAGGAGTCTATTCTTCCACCATGTGGGCTCTAGGGATCAAATTTAGGTTATCATGATTGGCACCATTAAGCTATTTCATAAGTCCTCAGTATGTTCTTAAAATTCAGCTTTCGTATATAATATGTCTTTTGTGTTATTTATTTATTTATTTATTTATTTATTGGATATTTTCTTTATTTACATTTCAATTGTTTTCCCCTTTCCAGGTCTCCCCTTCGGGAATCCCCTAACCCATCCCCCCTCCCCCTGCCTCTATGAGGGTGCTCCCCCACCCACCCACCCACTCCCATCTTCCCACCCTGGTATTCCCCTACAATGGGGCACTGAACACCCTCGGGCCCAAGGGCTGTTCCTCCCACTGATGTCCAACAAAAACTCATAAAAAGTTGAATTATAGTACATAAAAAGGCAAAATTGTATTGACTGCAATTTGATTTCATATGTGTCATTAGTAACCAATGGTCAAATTTCTATACTTGTTACTATGTTTTGAACAAACAGTCAAATCATGATCAAAGTATTACATAAGCAAAAGTACCTCATACTCCTTAACTGATTTCTCCTTCCCAGAGTTCCTCCACCTCCTCCCACCAGTTTAGTAATGAGATAAATGAAATAAGCATAATACGAACAGACATTAGTTTTAGTAAAGTAACTGTTGTCAGCTCTACGAATTATCTTTTTCCTTGTCTGAATTTCCCTTTTTCTTAAAGAACCTAAGATGATGTCTGACACATTCAAGCTGGAATTTTTTTTTCTTGCGCCTTACTTGCTTATATTTACCATTTTCACTGAAGCAAGAGAGAACACCCAAGAATTACTATATTTCTCTTTTAAATGTTTTCTTTCACCCATAATATTCAATATGGTTCCCATGTGTTGATATTGTACCACTGCTGATGGTGAAGTCACAAAGAAAAGGGAGGGTGCCAGGTAAGACATCCATGACCCCTGCTGTGCCACACTGACTAGCACAGACCTAATCCAATCCGTACAACTTCTGGGGACTTTCCAACCAAAACTAGTCCAACTCCTTTAAATATTACTATGACAACCTTACCAGAAAAGGCACCTGATTAAAAGCAGACAGCTCTTTAGAGGGGCATTGAAAGCTTGTCAGCAAGCTCTTCCACAACCTCAAAGCAGACACGCTTTGAACTTACAAAGAGCATTTGCCCCCAAAGCGGCCCCTGAACGCTCAATAGTGGAGCAATAGGCTCACAACGGGGAAGGCTGTGAGGAGTTTATTTTACACTGTGCTTCGGTCCTATGAAAAAAACATTTCTGCCAAACGCTTTCACTGGCATGTAAATTTTGTCAAGCAGGCTTTGATCTGAATCAGCTCTAGCTGACAGGTCCAGTGCTCTACAAAAACAAAGCGCGATCTCCAAGCAAGGCAGGACTATCTTTAGGAGCACTTAGAACCTAAGAACACTTGTGAGCAGGCAGCAGAGGCACTGCCCATACTTAGTAGGTCACAGAAAGAGGACACATCATTTTGCATTATGCCTCACATGACCCTAAAACCTATTTTGACAACAAGTAAACAAAGCTTCCACAATTGACATGGTCAGTGGCGTGTCCGCTCAAGCTTTCAGACACTATTGCCCTGCTGCATCTAAACCTTCCTGTTAAAACTTAGGTACAGAGTATACAAGGAACATTCAAGTACAGGCAAAGTGAACTGAGGGCATGTAAAGGAATATGTAGACTTATTTAAAAAGGAATCAGGAGAAAGATGAATCTGTCATGGGCTTCGGAAGCTAAAAGAGTAGTCCAAACACAAGAAAGAAGTCAGTCTAAGAACACCCCAGAGGACAGCGCACTTAGCAGAAGATATATTATTAGCAACGTAATAAAAAACTAAAATTGCACAAAATATATTGAAATTTGTCTCACAAATTAGTCCATTATGCCTTTTGGATTTTTGCAAATAAAAACTTAGTTACTGTCATTATTTAACTGACTCAAGGGGACAATTATATGCAGTGCTACTTTCAATATATAAATATCCAAAGCAGTTAGTCTTTCTTAAAAAACAGACATCATGCAAAAATGTTAGTCAAATAAACAATTTAGAATACAACCAATTTGATGATTAGGAAGATAGTGAAGTAAAAAGATCCTCTGGCATGAGAACTTACCACCGCCCCACCTCCTACTTAGTGGACCTGGCAATACTGATCATCAATAGCACAGGACAATGCAGTAGTACTACTGTAAATCATAAGGGAGAGCCTAGCAAAACTCTCGCCATCTTCCAGAACTCAGAATTAGGCCTAGGTCAATCCCAACTCCGTCCACTCAGCCTGCACTGACACGTAAGCCAGTGTTACTAAGTCAGGAGAGAACACTCAGAAACACATCTGTTAAGCTACCTGATTGGTTGCAAACACTGGAGCAGTTTCTTTACAGGTCTTCCAAACAAACTGCCTTTGGTATTCAGAATTTCTCAAGGTATTATTCGAGGGAGGAACAGCCAATCCAGCTTTCTTACGAAGATGCCTATCCAACTGTTGGGGGAAAAAAACCCACTTAAAGCTATAAAAATTTGCTGCACAAACCCTCTTTAAGTCTAAGCTGTGCTATAAAGCATGCAACGTGAACTTCATCCCTTTAAGTGTTAAGTGTACCTTACAGTTTTGCTAACGATATTCATACAGTAGTATGGCAAACTTTTAACTTTTAAATAATCACTTTTAAACTGTCTAAATACTTAAAATTCCTTTCTTATTAACAGCAGCCTGCTATTATGCTATTAATGCATCTCAAAAAAAATAGAATAGAGCCATTGCTCAGTTCTTTTCTACCAATCATTCACAAGTAAATCTAATATCAAAACTAAATAAATGAATCAATCATAGCGCCTTGCCCTACCCACACCCCTCTGTGGACACCCTTCCCTCTGCCCACCAATCTCACACATCACCTTCCATGGACCCCTGCATGCCCTGGCTTTCTCAACAAGTCACAGATTCTCCTCCAGCACTCCTGGGTGGCTCCAGGCTTCCAGTAAGTGGCTGAAGTAAATGAGGAGAAGGGCAAGGCGTGGGGAACAAACTGGGAGGCAGTGAGATTTCCCACACACACCATGACGTCTCTGCTTATGTGCTTTTTGGGGACCTGCTGCAAGCCAGCTGTGACATAAGAGGACAGAACGGCAAAATCTTTGAGAGACAGCCAGAACTCTCTTCCTTTTGCCTCCTGTCAGCTGAGATTCTGTTTGCTTTCTTGCTGATACAATAGAAAAGTCAAACAAGGATAGGTACAAGTCAGCTGAGTTCCTGGCCAGAGGAATGGCCTACTGCCCTTCTGCCTCAGCGTGACCTTGTCCTGGGGACTCGGCTGCTAGTCTCTGATGAATAAAATCCAGAGGCAGACTGCCCATGTAGGGATGGCACATCTTAGTACACTCAGTACAAAACAGCAACCATTAAGAACAGAGCCCTTCTCAGTAATTTCCAGCAGCCTCCTGGCGTCTATACCAGAGACACAAGACAAGAGAAGAACACATTAAAAAAAAAAAAAAAAAAAAAAAAAAACTAAATATACTTTTGAAAAGAAACATGGCGGCTCTTCCTACCCTGGGATCTATGCTCTTGGGAAGAGGTTTGGTGGAAGGTCTCAGCTCCACATCTGCGTTAATTAGTGCATGGTTTCCCGTTACATCCTGGTGCTTTTCCACAGTGTCTGAAGCCCCTTCAGCTCTGGAGTCTGCAGAATGAGATCGAGTTCTCTTGGGAACCCTGGAAGCCTCTAGTGAGAGAGCTGTGTCTTGGCTGGCATCTTGTCTTTGCTCTGCCTCTTGTGGTTTTGGAGTTTGAATGGTCTGGGGTTCTGGTGGGGCAAGCGCATCATTCTCTCTAACAGTTCCATTCCACTCCAGGTATTTTGAAATCTGAGGGTCATGGTAGGGAACTCTTCTTTTTGAAATAAAACTTGGTTCTTTCGTGATCCCTACAAAACATATAACATAAAAGTAGCTACTACCAAAGCTCACAGTCAAGAAGAGCTTTTAATAAAACCTATGGAGAGAGATGGAGTTTAAAATTCACTTGAGAGAGCAAGATGGCACTTGCCACCAAGTCTGACAACCTGAGTTCAGTCCTTACTAACCCCATGGTAGAAAGGAAAATCAAATCCTACAAGTTGTTCTGTGACTTCTACACATATCCTATGGTGCACACATACATGCATGCACACACACACACACACACACACACACACTCCTCCAGATTATAGTACTTTTAAAACCAAACAAGGTATAGTTTTCAATATCTATTTTGCTTTAAAGAAGTATTAAAATTGAACGCTGAGGTCAGTGTCCAAGTTGTTCTCACACAAGTCACAAGGGCCACAAGGTAAGAGACCTGGCACAACAGGAAGTATGTACTCCCTCGGTTTCTGGTTACTTTCCTGTGCTACTTTAGCAGAACAATAAGCCCTGGTCTGTTCACATTTGGGATTTTTCCCAAAGCTTCTCTAATGCAGAGCAGACCAAGAGGAAAGGGGATGAGATGTCACCATGCTAGACTTCGGTTCTCCTTCTGCCTTGGTTTCCTGAGAATTAAAAAGAATGACCCTTTTAACAAGAGCTAAGATACAATTTCTCTCCACCTCTGTCCAGGAGGCAAATATACAGGACCTCAGTCTTCTGCAGAGATATGTGGGCTGAGCGAACGCCCTAGTTTAGGCCATTCTTTAAATAGAAAGAGACCTGGTCCCGCCACAGGAAGAGTAAGACCGCTGAAGGGAAGAGAAGGCACAGAAAAGCTGACATGAGGTAAAGCCATACTCCCAAGCCTCTCTCTGAGCTCTTTCTGCCATTGAAGCAAGGGTCTCAAGCTCATCGGCTTCCCAGACTAGTAGACTTCAATGGACAGGCACGCAGAGACATCCTGGGGTGGGGTGAGCAGAAACAGCATTTCTGAATTCCATGTGTGCTCTTGCTTGATGCTTTTCTGTCATCTATGTTTCCATATGCTACAGCTTACATGGTCCTGCTTCCACTTCACAAAAAACAGGCACCTATCTCAAGCAGTCTCGCACTACCTGTGTTGGATCATGATGACACAGTATAAGAACTCAGGGCTAGGGAGACGAGACAAGAAAGCACAAGTGTTCTAAGGGACACTGTCACAGGAAAGCAAAGGCACAGACTAGAAATAATAAAGGAGTGGAGACCGATTGCATGCTTGTCCATCCACCCACAAAGTTCAGGGTGGAGAGCGGGCATGGGAATTACAGTGCACCTGAACTTTAAATCAAGGCATAAAGTCAGACTTTTCTCACAAAAAGCCAAGCTAATTTGGCAAGCCCATTTGCTGTTGAGACTGACTTTGCAAATTATACAATGAACATTTTCTATAAACTGAATGAGCCGAGGTGGCAGCTCAAAAGTTTGAACAGATATATTTAAGACATATGCACACTCTACTGAAATCTATATCCTTTGAAATTACTTGTAAAAGCTTAGAGAAAAAAACAAAACAAAACTAAAGATCAATTTGAAAGTGGGAGGAGGGTTAACAAGATTTTCCTAACATTATGGGGAACACAGGAAAGCAAACCCAGTGCCTATGTTAGGAGCATGCTTTGCCTCTGAGCTCCGTCTGGCTACCCTCTCCATCTCTGTTAATTCTTATTTTACTTGCCAGAGTGTTTGGCCTGCCTCTGTGTGTGTGTGTGTGTGTGTGTGTGTGTGTGTGCATGCCACATACATGACTGGTGCCCTCAGGGGCCAGAAGAGGAAGTTAGATTCCCCTGGGTTTAGTTACATAGAGTTGTGAGCTGTCATATGGGTGCCAGAAACTAACCCTGGGTCCTCTGCAAGAGTATCACTGCTCTTAACCACAGAGCCATTCTTCGAAGCCACTCTAAGTTAATACAGGAATAATGAAGACAAAAGAAAATGGGACCACTGTTGTAGACTTAACACAGGGCTGGGATTTTTGGTAAGGAGCAAAATCAACGAGAAAGACTCTCCAGTCAGTGGGCTCTCTGTCCTCCCAGCTTCAGCAAATGTCCCTGGTAGTGGGGAATGCAACGCATTGCCAGAATGGCCGGCCAGTTGTAGGTAAGCCTGTTACTCCTTGTTAACCTCCTCCCTCCACTGCTGACCAGCCTGAGATTCTTGTGTTATTCTTTGCGCTCACTGAAAATTCCTAGTAGCTTTCCTCCCCTACACCATGACTTCCTTCACAATGTTCCACAATGGCTTCACTTGCCTGGGCTCCTCTCATACTGGCCCCTTGAATGCAGTTGGTCTCAGCTAAAATGCTGAAGGGCAATTAATCAGGTTAACCAGTTGTCTGGTGTCCAGTCACAGCTTTCAGTGAGGTGGCTATACCTGAAGACAGTTTATCTTGTACTCTGAATCTAATGAATCCTCCAAAGTGCAGAATTTATGAACAGAGAGGTTTACCAGCATGCTGCCTGAGATCAGGAAACATCCTGTCTCTGAAGTCCAGCACTGGGCTAAGAATCTTTATGCAGCAGAGGAGCCCTAGAGAGCTACCCACACTCCCTTCTGTTCTCCAAACCTGATGTAAACACATTCCTTATTTTACTATTGCCTTCCCAGACTCATACCCTCACGGTAAGTCTTGTCTTTCCTTGGCTTCAAATACCTAACATTTGAGGGGTTTATACATCATTCTCACATATCATCCACAGGACACTAAGTACTGACCTACGTACATACAACCCTTACCAAGTAATACCCTTCGACCCTGTGCAGTGCAGCTTCCTAAGGCCCACTTGGCAAGTTTGATTTGCTCAAAATTATAATTATTGTATATCTAAATTCAGACGTATTCATTAATTTAAAGTCTAGTTTTAGGGCTGATAATATGATCAGCTGCCTTGTAAGCACGAAAACCTGAGTCTGCCCCCTAGGACCCACTGCAAAAAAGCTAAGTGTGGCCACATGCTCTTATAACCTGAGCACTGGTGAGGTGGAGACAGGTGGACCCCTGGGGCTCTCTGGCCAGGAGGCCTAGTCTAATTGGAGAGCCCCAGGGCAATGAGAGACCTTGTTTCAAAATGAAGTAGGTGGCCTTTCTGAGGAAAGACACTCAGGACGGGTTCTCTGGCCTCTGCATTCAAATGCACACAGATATACCTGCATGTATACAAAAATAAAAATAAGTTAAAACTCAGTTTTACTAGGGAGTAAGGTGTCTCAAAGCCATGGCTTCCACTGACAAACAAGGAGGGCTACTCTCTGAGATCTTGTATGGTGAGGGAAACAGCAGATACAATAAAGTCAATCCACTCTTTTCAACCAGCTGTAGGAAGCCTTGGCCTGAGGGTTCCAATTCTCTGAGGTCAGGAGAAGAAGCATATGTAAGAGGAAGAACATGATCTCTAACTCATGGCACTGACCAAAACGGACAAGTTCAAGTCACATCTCTGTTATGTACGTTTCCATTCTTCAAGACTTTGCAAGTCCTCATCCCCAGGCTTATCCCGCTACATTTTCCAGTCCCAGCTCAAACAACTCCAAAAAAGCCTCTTCCAGAACAACCAGTCTCAAGTGTTCCCCCTTCCATTTTACTCTTCAACCTGTTTGTATCATGCTATTTTGTATACAAGCTGAAACACCTGATTTGCTAAGTTTCTTTGGTATTCTGTACCTAAGGGAGTCTGGGATCACAGTATCACATCAATAAATATTTGCCAACTCTACATGATCTAGTCACCCAACACATGTGGGTTTTAATTATTTTGTAAACATAACCCAAGGTTTACTCAAGTTATAATAGCTTTTGGTTTGCTCAACTTACCCAACTGATCCGATCTAAGTCCTGCCCATGAGTACTTTTGCCCCACTGAGGGATTATACGACTCTGACAAATAGGACTTTTTCCACAGGAAATTTCTCTGGTATTCACTCAGCCCCTATAACGAAAAGTACAATTTGAGCATAGTGTAATGAGGAGTGTTTTAAAATCCTGCATCAGAAAGAGAGAAAAAAAAAAAACTCAACCTCTGAAGAGTGTTCTTGAAAGGCCCAAGAATGAGAATTAAACCCCAGACAAGCTTCTTAATCATAGCTAATATTTACCCAGCCCTGGGCTACTAAGTAGTCCCTTAATCCTCACAACCACCTGAGGCAGATGGAAGCAGAGTCGCTCAATGAGGCTGCGCTATGACTGGTTCTCTGATTCCAAAGTGTAGTAACAAGCCTAAGTCCTCACCACTAGAGATTTATCCTAAATTCCCATCGAGTACATAATGTTATGGCTTACGCTTAGTTCCTTTCAATAAAAGGCAATTAGAGAAAGACGAGTTCCCTCCCACTCTGTCGACAAGCACTTTAGAATTAAGAGTAGGGGATTACAGGGACACTGCGGCCACCTGTTTCCATTGCGTGGAAAGGCGCTAGACACAGACAGCTATCTGGAACTGTTAACAAACCCTGAAGCAAACGTACAACCAGTAGGCTGCACACCCACCCACGTCCTCCTCTTACTGGGGCTCGCTGCCCAAGAGTTTAAAAGACCCGCGCACTTTAAAAGTTTTGCAGGAAAGGAGCTGAATGCTGTTGTCAGAGGAACCGCAGGTGTCCTACACCGACAGCAGCCTTCTGTCCCGCCGTCAAGGGCCCTCCTTCCATCTCCACTCCTGGCGACCCCAGACTGACTCTGTCAGGCCCCCATCGAACTCTCTCCCCCCGCACCCGCACCTCCGCGCTGGGCCACGGGCCGGAGCATCCTCCGCCCCGCACAGGCTTCGGCCAGGAGGCTCGGTACGGCACAGGCGCGTTACACATCCGCCCCGCGGCGTCCCCGCCACCCGCCGCCGAGCCCCGGACCTCACCTTGAAGCGCACCGGCATGTCGCCCGGCGCTGCGGAACCTGCCCCGCCGACAGTTAACGGGACCAAAAGCCCCGAGGGGGCGGGGCGACAACACTGGTTCCCTAGCAAGATCCTGGCCTCGGCGTCCCCGACGACGCGCCGGCGCACTTCGCACCGCCCTCCCGCCCCGCCTCTCAGCCTTGCTCCGCCCATTTTGAGGCCTGAAGACCAATGGCAGCCCTTACCGTCATTACGATTAGACCAACCAGCACTCGTAAGGGCACAGTCCCGCTCCCTAATGGCGGGAGGAGAGCTGGCCAATGAAGATACGGGACCTGCGGTGGGCGGGGCCCGCGGGAGCTTTGTCCAAGAGGCTGCGGGCTAAGTTGCCCGCACTGCGTGCACCGCAGCCTGCCTGTGCTGCGGCCAGGCTCGGCGTGAGCCTGCCTTGGTTCCAGGTCCCTGACATCACAGAACGTGAAAGTGTGCCTGGCATTCCAGAATGCACGATAGAACCCAACGTCCCTTTGTCCATAAAGAAAATTGTCCTAGAGTACTCCGCTGAAAAGCAGTTGCTATGACAGTAAACAGCATTACGCTAGCCTTGGGTCAAAAAGGATAGGTCCAAAAATACATACGACGTAGGCAGATTCAAATAAAGTTTATTAAGACCACAAAACCAACTCATCCTTTTTAAAAATAAAATTCCCTCTGTATACCAGGCTGGCCTCGAACTCAAAGATATCTACCTGGCTGTCTCCACTATGCTGGGATTAAAGGCATGCACCACCAATCCCAACACTGGGGAGGCAGAGCCAGGGAGATCTCTGCCTGGTATACAGAGTGAGTTCCAGGACAGGGCTACACAGAAAAACCCGATCTTGAAAGAATAAATAAAAATAAAATTCCATCTGACTTTCATAGGTTATTGCCCATCATGAATATTTCTTAACACTGCTAATGCTAAAAGTCCAGAAAGAAATTGCCCAGACATGATTGAGAAGGATGTACATCTATTTAGTCAATAATAGTATACTGTGTCCTAGGCTCGCTTTCCAAGTGAGGAGTATGAATGGAAAGTTTGAAGCAGCTTGGTCCCTGAGGGTAGAGATGATTAGAAGAGTCTCAGGGGAAATTTTCAGACTATGCCTTGAAAATTACAACTGCAAGAAGAGGAGGAGAAGATGATCAAGGCAGACAGAAGTCTGGAGAGAAGGCTGCCAGGGTTCTTCCAGGAATAATGAATTTGCCAGTTACCTTTGTGATTTGTTAGGATGTTCGCATCAGCCCTTCAGACTTGCCTTGCTGGCTCTTAATTGATGTCTCTGATCTTCATTACCAGAGAGATACTTAAAAATGCATTTGAAGAAGCCACCTGATATCTAAAACAGAGAGAATATTAAATAAGTCTCTGTGCTGCCATGCATCCAGGAGGCCTTTCATTAATGTTAATCGGTGAGGATGGAACCAAGCCCTGTGAATTAAGAATGGCACAGGCAAGACACAGTGGAACATGAAACAAAAGCCCTCTGCAGGAAGCCAGCCTGGACCTTACTGGATAGGAAAGACCCAGTTCTAATTGTACACAAAGCTTTGTCGCCACACAACCTCAAGGGGAAGTAAGCATGAAGGTCTTGTAGCCTGTCTGCTTAAACAGGGACAACCAACGACGATTGAGATAAAGCTCTGCTGGGTGGGGAATCAATGACAGGAAACGACTTGGTAAGGTAAAGATGACTTGGTGACACCCAGGTTTGCTTGAACTCAAGGGAGAAATGTTTACCTTGTCACTGTTAAGCAAAAATCAACTCCCCAACCCCACCACCACCACCACCCTCACCCCCCACCCCCGAGGAAATGATCAAAGATGTGGAATTAAAAAAAGATAAAAGGTTTGAACACTAAATGAATTGTGTAGTCTGTGTGTTACCAACTCTTGCCTTTTCTGCTACTACAAACAAAAACAAAACAAACAAAAACAAAACAAACAAACAAACCCCACAAGTATGGGATGGCTTCCAAAATCCCACATACTTTGTTTGTTTGTTTGTTTTGTTTTTCAGGACTCAGCAGGAACTGCCTCGCTGGTATTTACAGCTCTGCACAGTACATCCAGCAGCTCGGCCACTCTCTCCAATAGCCATACATCTGTAGAGGTCCGATTAGTGCCTGTTACAACCACAGTAACTAGGTACTAAGTCTCCTCTAGACAAAGATGCGCATCAGCCTGGGGATATGTGACAGAGGACTATCTTCTCTCTTCCTCTCTACTAAACAAATGGTGAAGCATCTTAAGAGAGCTGTTTGGTTTGATTTGGCTTTGGCCTTTCTTATCTCCAAAGGTCTCAGAATGAAGTCCACTGGAAACTAATCCAGAAGGTGATCCCTCGTAATATAGATGTCATGTTGTACTTCTCCCTTCCCTTAGGAGCTTCCCACAATGGGACAAGGAAGGGTACCATACCTGCTTCCTGCTGCTCTATGCAACTTTCTCTGTTTTCCCTACAAGTAGAATTCCTATAACCCCAAACAAAAGCAATTCGACAATCCTTTTGACACATCAGTTCCTCCTCTACAAATTTATCTTACAGACGACTCATACATATGTGGAAAAAAATATTCACTTAAGATTGTTTAATGTTGTCCTGATGGTGTGAGCACAGGAGAGCTGGTCGGCCCAGTGGTATGGGTTGACAACTCAGTTAACATCCAGGCCCAGATCCAGGGTGCTGAGCTGGCCCACCCTAACATCCAACCTGTGTGCTACTAGAGTGCTTGAAGGGGAAGGGCCTGCAGAACCAAAGCTAGAGGATCTCCATGACTTGGGGCAACACCAGGATATCCGAGGAGTCCCAGGGAGGGTCCAGTATTATGGTATAGCGGAAGCCAGAGACCTCAAGTCAGACCAATGATTTGCTGCAATGAACATTTGCAAGTACAGAAATGTGGACCGAAGGGTCTCTACAGTGACACGCCCCAGTTTCTAAGGGGAGATTGCTTTGTTTGTAGTGGATTTGATTTTTATTTTTTATTTTGGGGGATGTTACAAGGGTGGAGGGCAGATATGGAAGGACTGGGAGATGGGTGGAATTGGGTCGCAAGATGTGAAATTCACAGAGTCAATAAAAATTATGAAAAAAATAAATGATTGTTTGATGCATCCATCATTGCTGATCACAAAAAGTGAGTTAAAAGCCACCTAGGACATTCACCTCTGAGCGCAGTCTCTGTGTTTCCAGAGAAAGGAAGGAAGAAGACTCAACCTGCACTTGGGCAGCCCATGGCTGGGACTTCAGGAAACAGCGAAGGAGGGCAGGGTAGGGGAAAAAAAAAAAAAAAGCTTGGACATCAGCACCCATCGCTCTTTTGCTTCCTGCACATGACCAAGTGACCAGCTGCCTCGTGTTCCTACCCCCACGTCTTCCCGTCCAGAAGGACTACATCCCTTATTAAACTGTACACCAAAATAAATCCTTCCTCTGCTCAATTGCTTCTACCAACAGCAAAGAGATGCAGACAGTAGAGCACCATCTCCTTAAAGCAACGAGAAAAGTAACTCACACCGTAAGAGACAATCTAACTGTCCATCCACGAGGACAAGCGAAATACATATGGTTCATCTGAGGCCCAGGGAAAGAACAGTTTCGTCAGCAAATAGATGAGAGCCACTTAGGGTCTCTGCCGCAGTGAGTGTGCACACTCTGAGTGTGTTGGGTCTTCCGGTATCGAATACCATACCTGCTAGAGTCCGGCTAGGAAAACAGAAACTGCCTAGGCATTTCTGCAAAGAGAAATTCATGGGCTTTATTTTCTTGGTTACTGGAGAACTTCCAATGCAAAAAGGAAGAAAGAGGGATTAGCAACTTAGCAGGAAGCAGCTCACACCATAACCATGACTGGGAGCTTGTCTTAGGTATGTCCATAAAGGGGTCCTACAGGGAAGAGGTTTACAGGAGAAGCCTATGAAACGGGCCTCTGAGAAAGTATCACTGCCTGGGTGGTGCCAACACCCGGAGGGAACAGCATGAAGCTACCAAGAAAAGGCCAAATAGAGCAAAAAGCAGGAAGCAGGAACCTACAGTGGATTGCCACCTGGGGCTATGAGGTCACTGTTTGGGTAACACTGACAAGGATAGCAGCTCCATTCGGAGTATCCAGCCTCTCTCTGGGGTTACCTATCAGGGTGCTGGCCTTATGGTTTGCAGAGTCTGAACTGAGACGGCAGAAACTGACAGGCAACTTACACACACCCATATAATCCTTAGAGAAAAAGAGGCAGCCGGGCAGTGGTGGCCCACACTTTTAATCCCAGCACTCCAGAAGCAAAGGCAGATCTCTATAAGTTCGAGCCCAGTCTGGTTTACAGAGCAAGTTCCAGGACTACACAGAGTCTCGAGTAAACAAAGAGGTGGGGGTTGTGGGAGGAAGCCTTTATGAGTTAGTGACAAGAATCTCAGAGATAGGGCTGGAGAGATGGCTCAGTAGTTAAGAGCACTGACTGCTCTTCTGAAGGTCCTTAGTTCAAATTCCAGCAACCACATGGTGGCTCACAACCATCCGTAATGAATTCTGATGCCCTTCTCTGGTGTGTCTAAAGACAGCTACAGTGTACTTACATATAACAATAAATAAATCTTTAAAAAAAAAAAGAATCTCAGAGATAAAAACAAGAAGCAGAATATGAATATGATCTGCCAACGATTGAAATAAAGGACAAATATAGGAAAAGATGTGTCATGATATGATGACATTCACAGGGTGACCCAAACCCTATTAGCAGCAGCTAGAGAGAAATGTTTTACTTAACCCACTTACAAGAGTATGCAAATTATTTTTAATGGAGGAGTACACGTGTGGCATGCTGTTTATGTGGAGGTCAGAGGGCAGCTTTTGGAGTCAATATTAATAGTTGCCTTTAGGGTCAGTTTCCTTATATACATTAATTCCTTCCACTGGTCCCTCCTGGGGCCATTCTAATTTACATACACTACAATAATACTGCCAGGTTTTCTTGAACACTTGAAAATCCTTTGAGGCAACTTTTATTTCCTCTTGAAACAGATGTACTTGCCTATCATCCAATTAAACACAGGAGCTCATCGCCTTACAAATGCATTCTTTGTCTCTTCTGGTAGCAATATTGGAGAGCCTGTATTTGCTTCTAAATCTATTTGTTTTTGTTTAACAACACAGAATTATACACGGGTAAATCACCAGAAGACACGGGGTGGGAAAAGGTGTTACTGAGATGAATAAGATGAAGCCCTGCTGTCAAAGCCGATTACAATCTCACACAGGGAGGGACATACGGACAAAGAATGCAGGAAATAAACCGAAAGGCGAGAACCCCGGGCAGGGGCCGCCGGTGAGCACCTGGATATGCTAACGATGCTTTTAAATCTTCTACCGGAAAGTTCCACGGAGGTGAGACTAAAGACTAGGCGGGACAAAGAAGCTGCTTTTAAATGCCACCCTCAGAAACACCTGATCTAGGTAGAGCCTTTCACTTTTTCTTTGTTTTGCTCCGAGTAGCGCATCAGCCGAATGCTATTTGGATCCTTCCTCGGGAAGACATAAATAACGTTTGCTGCGCCAGATCCAAATCGCTGTGTCTGTGTCTCAATATCCTGTCCCCTTTCCTTGCTGCTTCAGAAATCATGGTGAAGCTGGTTTCGAAACCCAGTGTACAGACAAGTGAGTGACCTCTTTTCTTCTCTGAAACGCCTTATAAAGTGACTGAAGCTCTCGGTGTTCCCGCTCCCAGTTCTTCAACCCTGCAACTTCGGGGTATTATCCTTAGTAAATTTTAAGCTCCACAGCCTCCAAAAAGGAATGACTCCGACACACAGGCTCTTACTATTTTTCTGCAGTCACTAACCTTCAGTTGCCTTACACCAATGAACTTCTGATTGTACAACTGGGAAAGAAACTGAACTAGCAAATCGGGGCTCTCCCTCTGATACTTCACATGAATGTCAGTCAGAACTGAATAAGCAGATCTGTGGTTAAGACTTGCTAATGAGTCAAGTTGCTTTTGCCCTCTAGGTTTTTAAGTGTAGGAATAGTTTATTGTTAAGGTGTGTGTGTGTGTGTGTGTGTGTGTGTGTGTATGTGTGTGTGTGTGTGTCTTTTGTACCAAATGGAGCAGCTTTGGGGGACATTTGGAGGAACTCCTGGTTCTCTTGATGTTAGCATCAGAACATACAAAGCCTGTGGCGATGCATGGACGGGTCCACAGACCTGTTGCCAGGGCAAACAGCCACCATATTCCCAGAATCCATTGGGCTCACCTCCCACCTTTACCTGCGGTCATATGTCACAACTCATACACACACACACACACACACACACACATACACACACAGGGAACATTCCTCCATCTCTCTCTCTCTCCCCCTCCTCTCTTTCTGCGCCACTTCCCCCTCTGATCCTCTTAATTAAACCTCTTATACACGTAACTGTTTGGGCCTAGTGTGATATGTTCTGACATGACCCGCTGTTCCAACAGATCACTTTACAAAGACTCTTTGAGTGAGGACACCTCACCATACAAGGGCATGGCTGAGAAAAGTAATTCTCAGTGAAGCAGAAAATACCACAAGCTTCAATCCCAAAATAAACATATGCCTCTGCTGGTAGACACAGGGAACAAAACTGAGGACACAGATTCCTTCCATCTTAACCCCTACACTGTTGATAGTTTTGCTACCTAAGAATCAGCCTCCTTTTTCTCCCCTGATTACCCACTGTCGTAAATCACCATCCCTTTAGAGAGCACCCACAGGGGCATAAATTTTTACCCAGAATTGCTAACTGCAGATTTGGAAGCATTTTCTTGTCACATAAAACCAGATGCCCTTTCATATATAGAAAAATGGCATCTGTGTATAATATATATATATATATATAAAGCTTTATTAATTTATCTGTATATAATTATGCATAAAGCTTTATTACTTATATATTATGTATAAAGCTTTATTAATCATTTGAGAATTTCATACAATGCATTTGGATCATATCCATCACCTGCCTTACTCCTCCTCCTAACTCCTCCCAGATTCACTCCCAGCTCCCCACCTCCTCTTTTATTTTAATAAATCGAAGAATCCAGCTGTTTTCTCATATGCTCGTTGTAGGGTCCAGGTACCATATTTCTTTCATTAATTTGCTTGTAAAATTGTATTTATTTTATTTTTATGTATTTATATGTATTCAAGTTTTGCTAACTTGTATGTCTGTGTACCGTGTGCATGGAGCACTGAGGAAGCCAGAAGAAGGCATTGGATCCTCTGCAAGTAGAGTTCCAGGAGGTCATTAGCTAGCATGGAGATGATGGGAGCCACATCTAGGTCCTCTGTGAGTAATGAATACTCTTAACCTCTGAGCCATCATTCCAGCCTCCTGATGCTATTTCTTAAGGCATTATCAGAGGGTCCGATCCAAAACCCTCTAAGAACCACGTAAATGTCTGCCCTTAGGCCAACATAAACTTTGAACTATTTCTTTGCCACATAGTTAATGTATGTGCACTTCATAACTGTGGGTCAAGGACAGGTTTTCTTTCCTCTTCTGGATCTCCCCTCTTCCTGCTAACAATGCTCTGGCAAGTGTCAATAAGAGACTGAGTGTGTTTGTTTGTTAGAATATAACATCAGTTTCTTCCACTTTGGTTTTTTTTTTTCCATTGTTGATGATGATAAACAGATATTTGCTTTGCTGGAGGGATGAGTTCAGAAAATCTCAGTACCATGTTGTTTGCCCTCCAGTCTCTCAGTATGAGCCAACAATGCATGACAGTACAGAGAGGGAACACCCAGTTGAAAACAGTGCACCTAAAAATTCAAAGAAATTGATTTAGTATCATTGAGCACTGGCTATGGACTAAGCTTTAGAAGTTGCTAATAGTAGGTATGGCAAACACTGAAACTGGCTAAGTCCAAATCCATTACAACCTCAGGATCTGGGAAACTAAAGATCTCTCTGGCCTCTTGGCCTCAGACGGCTGTGCTGCAGACATGCAGGTATAACTTCCACTCTGTTCATCAGAAGGGCTCGCACAGACTTCGTGATGCAGAAAAGCAGAACTCGGGCATCTGTTGGTGTCACAGCGGCAGTGGCTGTGGCATGGTGCTGAAGTGGGCTGCTTCCTGTGCAGTGGGCATAACAGACTCTTAAAGAGACTCAAGCTAGGGCCTGTAGCAATGGCTTCTCAATTAGCTTTCTGGTTCTACAAGTTCCTGACTGTAGCTCTTCTCACAAGTGTTCAGTGATGTGATCCTAGAGCCTAGCTCCTTGCATTCTCCTACTGATTCCTTCAATCTAATGGTTCTTTCCGTCTCTTCCATTCATCTCCCATTGCTATACTACAGCAAACCCTCGAAAGGCCTTCGCTTAAACTTATACACATGCATTCACTACTATGAGTCTCTGGGTCAGCTGGCCGTCTCTGATGCGCTCATTGACTTTGGTTAATCTCAATAAACGTGTTCACAAATTTGTGCTCAGCTGATGGGGGTAGCTGGGACTGTCTGGTCCCAGTTGGCCTCAGTAAGCTTTATTCTCATGTGCTACCTGGGATCTCATCTTCTGACACCAAGACCTTAGTCTGAATTCCCTGCAGAAGTCTTCTTTGGTGAGAATGCTATATTGAAAAGATCCCACGCCACTTCTGGGTTTGAAAACCTACCAATCCCTGAATTCAAAATCCCACCAGTCCCTGAGCTTGCCTTGAAATCCCACCAATCCCCACCCTGGAAATCTGCATCCTATGCTACTCAGTTCCCTGCTGCTTCTCTCTGGATCGGAAGCAGCCACCCACCTTTCACCTCAGAGCTGTAACCCTTGCAAAAGCTAGAATAAATTATTTCCTTTTCAACTTATTTCTAGCAGATATGAAGTCAGGCCAGATGTATGCACCTCTCTCTGTTCCCTCCGGAAACTTCACAAAATGATGATATGTTAATAAATCAAGTATAAACTAGGAAAGTCACCAAGAATGTTAGAGGAGACGCTGATAAAATAGAAATGGCAGCAAATGTTGAAGCACGGTCTGCTGTAGACTGAGTCCTCAGAGAAGTAGATCGTGCGTGTTAGAGTTTGACTACGGCTGGCCCATGCGAAGTGGCACCTTTAGGAGGTGTGATCTTATTAGAGGAGGTGTGGCCTTGTTAGAGGAAGTGTGTCACTGTGGAGTCGGGGCTCTGAGGTCTCATATATATGCTCAAATCTGGCCAGTGTGACACAATCCCTTTCTGCCTCCTGTAGATCAAGATGTAGAACTCTCGGCTCCTCCAGCTCCAAGTCAGCCTGCACACCGCCATGTTTCCCACCATGATGATAATGGAATGAACCTCTGAAACTGTAAGCCAGCCCCAATGAACTGGTTTCCTTTATGAGAGTTGTCTTAGTCATGGTGTCTCTTCAAGGAATGGAAACCCTAACTAGGACAGAGTGCTGAATGCCAGCCATCTATACCCTTGAGATCAACGCTGTGGAAGTGAGGGCAAAGGAGGAGAAGGTGGTACACAAAAGCAAGCTACAAGCAGGCCAGTCCCAGCCTCGCCCAACCAGAGGAAGAGTTCTGAAATAAGGTGGCTTTTCAGAATTGCCCTTCCTGGATGTCTCAGGAAGGCCATGGCCTTGTGCCAAGTATCTCTCTTCTCTGAGGAGGTCATCCTTCACAGAGGCTGACAGCAGAGAAAACTCACAGAAGTAGTACAACATATTATAGTCTTAGGGTTTCCATTGCTCCGAAGAGACACCATGACCAAAGCAACTTTAATAAAGGAACACATTTCGTTGGAGTTGGCTTACAGTTTCATCATGGTTGCATCCATGCAGACATGGTGCTAGAGAGGTAGCTAAGAGTTTTACTTCTTGGTCCCCAGGAAGCAGAAGAGGACTGGAATTCCACACTGGGTGTAGCTTGAGTATAGGAGACTGCAAAGCCCACCCCCATCGTAACACACTTCTTCCAACAAGGCCATGCCTACTCCTACCTCTTAATGCCACTCCCCATGGGCCAGGCATTCAAACACAAGAGTCTATGAGAGCCAAACCTATTCAAACCACCACACCTTCCTTAAAGTGGAACATGGACAGTGTTTTGTTGTTAAAAACAGTCAGTGTTTTTAACAAGAAGTACATACGTGAAGTCATAAACTGGTGGTCTTCAACCTTCCTAATGCTGTGACCCTTTAATACAGTTCCCCATGTGGCAGTGAACCCCAACCATAAAATTATTTCCATTGCTACTTCATAACTGTCATTTTGCTGCTGTGATGAATCGTAATGTAAATATATGATATGCAAGATATCATGCAACCCCTGTGAAAGGGATGCTTGACCCCCAAATAGGTATCAACCCACAGGTTGAGAACCACTGCCATAGACCAAAACCTGTGCTTCTGTGGGGAATTAATTCCAATGCACCAGTTAGAGTCTTCGTCTCGACATATACGGGAGTGAAGAGCAATCCGGTCAGCACTGATCCCTTTTGCCTCTTTACAGAGGCTTCAATCAAGCATCCCTCATCCTGACTTAGCAAAAGACTGAGTCCCAGTACCACTGGGATCTAAGAAGAGTCCCTGTCCTTCTTGAAGCCTTCGTAGTTCTAGTTCAAAGTTCCCAGAGACCAAGCACTAGCTCTGAATTTCACCCCTTCCCTTCCCTAGGTTTATCCTGTGTCTCTTCTCTGCTCTTGGATCTGGGACAGTTGGTCCACAGACTGATTCTGCCAGAGAATCTAGAGATGTTAGTGCCGTTCAAGCTAAGAACAGCAGATCCAAGGAACAGAGGCGCATCACGCTTAAGAACTCCATGGGCAAAAGAAGGGTGGAAACTGGGCATTCAAATCAAAAGAACTGTGATTCTAGAAGTCAAGTCAAAAAGGGATTGGTTTGGAAGAGCCACTTCTGGCTTGTCGTTC
This sequence comes from Montemys delectorum, assembly GCA_019843815.1. Taxonomy (NCBI): domain Eukaryota; kingdom Metazoa; phylum Chordata; class Mammalia; order Rodentia; family Muridae; genus Montemys; species Montemys delectorum. Next base: position 9,167 of record JADRCD010233647.1, on the reverse strand, counting down.
ACCCATAGGGATGAACAAAAACACAGTGTAAAGAAGAATTGCTGATATTGGTGAACCAAGAAAAATCGTGTGGGTTCCTTAAAATTAATCCCACTGGCAGTAATTTATAAACCAGCTAGTGCCACTTTTGCCCAATGAGCACACAGATCAATAACAAATGTATATACAAAGTGTATGTCCAGTCCACTGATCAGAGAGCTAAACTCTGTGAGTAACCAGTGAGCAAGTATGAATAGAAGAGTGATATAAAATGTGAATCATTCTTAATATTATTTATTTTATGTATGAGTTACAATGTGAATCATTCCTAATATTATTTTTGTATATGAGTACACTGTAGCTGTCTTCACACACATCAGAAGAGGGTGTCAGATCCTATTACAGATGACTGTGAGCCACCATGTGGTTGCTGGGAATTGAACTTCAGTGCTCTTAACCACTGAGCCATTTCTCCAGCCTCCATGTGAGTGAGTCATTCTTAATATTAGCACACACACCCTTGAAAAGTCCCCTTCTGCCCCACCCCTCATCTTCACTCTTGCTAAGAAATGAGACACCTAGAGTCAAATCTCACTAGTCTGTTAGCATCAGATTTATTCTGAAGAATAGCTTTTAGGCTTATCACTATTGTGAAATAGTTGCTTCACATCCCAAGACAGAGAGTGCTATATTAGAACTGGGGACAGAGGAACTGAGGCTTCATACTTCAAATACAAACTTACATTGGTGTGTAGGGATGCTTTAGGGATATCTAGAAGGTGATAGTGGATAAGACAAAAAGCTGAAGGCTTCTGCCTGAAGTCCTGGCTGTTCAGTAAGAAAGTAGCTCATGGGTGGGGTATGGGAACCTTCCCCTCAACATCCAGTGAGAGACAGGGAGGGCTGTGAGCTCCCAGGTCCACAGAAACCCTAACTTATGAGCCTCAGCAATGGCTATCCCAAGAACAGCGTCTCCCTTTATTTCTGTCTCCCAAGTCTTACACTAGTCATGGACTCAAAGTTTTAATAACAAACACAAACCCAGAATCAAATGTTAAGGGGATTCTAGGAAACTAGTTCCAGCCCCAGACGAATAGATCCTGGAGGCGAAGAGCCACCCAGCACAGAGACTACAATATAAAAGGTGGGCATTCCCAGTAACATTTTCTGACAGAGAAAAATTTCATATATTAAATAAATTGCCTATGATTAATACATGCTGGTGTTTGCAGAGCTGAACATTAAACCCAAACCTGTTTGATGCCCAGGGTCATACTTTGAACAACTCTTCAAAATCGATATAAACACTTACTGCCTGTCGTAATAGTTCTTTTTAACATAATGCCGCTATCTCCGTGAGCTTCTGAGGCATACATGTCTACTCTTCTAGAACATTTTAAGAGATACAGATCTGCAGACTAAATGATATCCATTAGGGACACATGCCTCCTTTGGGATCTATGCCCAACTAGGACATCTCTGCTTCCCTCCATAGCAAGAGAATTATCAGACAATTCACAGGAATCGGTTATCATAAAATTCCCCATCTTCCTCTGGGTAGAGAAAAAACAGTATCTGCAGTTCTCAATTCACTAGGTTTGTCAGGGCTGTGTCCTATGCCCCACTCCCTCAACCTCCTTTGGAGAGAAGAGAGGATATACTTTCCATTACAAAAGCTGTGCGTGAAGCACACCAAGAGAAACCTTAGGAAAGTTTAATCTGCGCCCCCCTGGACTTTTGAAACAGAGTAGCAATCCAGTTCTGCTGTGGGGAACGCAGTGTAGAAAGGCTGCCGCTGAGGTATCAGGCTTACTGGCCAAAAGCGGAGAGGCGGAGCATTAGGAACAACTACTCTTAAACCCGTAAAACAGCAAAAGCTGTTTCTGGATGTGCCAAATTCAACAGTGGGAGAGAGCCTGGAGTCACATTTGGGTCTAGGTAATAGTATTGCCAGCTTGGGAACTCTGACCCAAAGTACATTGCCAGAGTCCAGGAGCAAGAACAGGATACAGTCCTGAGGTATGATCTGACCCATATGAAAGTTGCCACAGTCAGGGGTGCCCAGTGGGCAGACTTCCAAAGTATCACGCCAAGGGAAAGGGCAGCAACTGTGTGTAGCTGACACCCAAAAGGAAATCATCAGGTTACACACAGAAAGGGAGCCACAAAAGGCCTCTTTCCCACTCTTGAGTCTGGCTCTGGAAACACAAGAGGCTGGCTTAAGTCAGCTCCTTAAACTATGTGTGGGAGGGGGGGCACCTAATAGCGTGGAAACTGGCATCTAGAATCCAGCTTCTTAAACCGTGGACACATGACTGAATGTTGACATCAGGAAAAAACTTGACAACAATAAAAGATTTGTGAACAAGCAATGATTGACAAAAAAAGTAATTCATAACCAACTGATGACCCACAAGGCAGAGCTGGTCCAGCTGCACCCCAGGACTTCACTGTGTCTTCTTCTGAATACACAACAAGCGCACTTCACATTTACAAGCTGTCATACTGTGTGTTGGTGCCTGAAAAACCTTAGCTCAGGGTCAAGGCTAGTCTATGTTTGAACTGCAGAGCTTTAACTGTACAAGCAACGTTTTCTGCTCTTGTAGGAACATAATGGTTTGATTACAGAAAGACTTTTTATTTATTACCCTGCCTACATTCCTCGGCAGATAATTATCAAATTAGTGTCTTTGGATTGAATTGTGTCAGAGTGTTTGACTTTAAATTTTTCTGTTTCGGTTACTGACTTGAATTTTTTTTTAAGTTAAGTAAATTTTATCTTGTGATTAGGACACAATTTCCAACAATTTTGAAATGACCCTAAACACACTGTCATTTTGAACTACTTATTTATGCAAAGTGACATTCTCTGCACTGAATTAACATGTCAATCAACTCTGAAAACACTGAAGATGCTCTATGCCCCTGCAGATCAAATATTCAGCCAAGAATGAATATATATACATATATATGAATATGCAGATTTTCTTTTCTTTTTAATGAACAATATGTGTATGCCAGAGGATTGTTTAAAAGCAACTTTCATTATGATTTATTATCAGTTTGATTTGTATACTTATCTTCATATCTATATACCCAGGGTTACATAAAACTTTCTCAGTCAAAAAGAAGTCATGAGTGGAAAAGTTTAAGAACTTGATTTGAAAAGCAGCTAAAGAAAAAAAGAAAAACAAACAAACAAACAAACAACAACAACAACAACAACACGGGAAAACAAGTGTATAGAGAAGCCAGGCATGCTATGTGCAGTCTCCCAGTTTCAGGAACTAGAGCCCTGAGCAAGTGTAACTGTCAGGACTGAGTCCAGGGAAGGAAATTGGAAACTGGATTGACAAGTCAAATGTTCTCTGAGAACTTTAAAAACCACCACCTTGTCCCTAAAAGTGATCAATGACTATTTCTTTTTTCCTTATAAGACTAACATGTCAGAGATCTAGATGAGACAGTGGGGCTCACAGCCAGGGATGGGATTTAACAGGGAGAGATGGAGAAGGGCAAAGCATCCTGCACCTGCTTTACTCTGCTCAGTCTAGCTTGTAAAATGACCATATCAGTGCAAGATAGAATCGCTTCTCGGCGTTTTGGCTAAGATCAAGCGCAGTGTAAGAAGGAACACAAAAGCACTCTTAGAAACCAAACACGTTAGTGGAACTGAAAATTAGTGGGTAAGAGTTCTTAAAATATGCACTGACATATTCGTGCAATCCTGACTCCTTGGGAAACTGAGGCAGGAGGATTGTTTGAGCCCAGAAGTATGGGACCAGCCTAGGAAAACATA
>JADRCD010233646.1:0-27157 GCA_019843815.1 Montemys delectorum | reverse complement strand
ATTTCTGGAAGTTATTGACATATGAAATGGAAACAATAGAGTTTTATAAGTCAAGAAGTCCACTATGTATTTGAGCACATAATGTGTTGCTTGAGAGTAGTCTTCACTCAAGAACAGACCATAACATGACAATTAACACTAGTTAAAATGAAATGCTTGGCAAACTCAGTCCTTTCCAACTGAAACAGCTATTAAAACTCACACTCAACATAAGTGCATAATCACTGCCCTCTGACTATACTTCTATCTCATGGTAACTCCTAAAGGCACAAAGCACAAAAATGTAAAAAATGTACACGTGCCTTGTTCAAAGCTTAGAACCTGAGACTCTGTCTGCCTCCGTCTGCTGTGTGATGACGCGGAGACACCTCTCAAGGAAAGGTTTGTAAGTCCTTACTTTATAGTCAGTGTGGCACACGCCTTTAGTCCCAGCACTTGGGAGGCAGAGGCAGGCGGATCTCTGAGTTCGAGGCCAGCCTGGTCTACAGAGTGAGTTTCAGGACAGCCAGGGCTACAGTGAGACCTTGCCTCAAAATAAACAAATACAAATATAAGCAGTGATTTTTTTTTTTCCATTTCATTTCACCAGAATCATTTGAACTCCTAGGAGGAACATTTTCATCACCTATGAATATGTTTTGCAAACATATTATTCTATTAGCCAATGTTTATGTCTATTTCACACATAAAAAAACTTGCTTTTTCTTGCCTTCTCATTTTATTTAAATGAAGAAAAATAGGTAATTGTGAGTCTACATTATTTTGTAAAGAATTATTTACTAATACTATCAAAAAATAATCAAGTATTAAAAGAAGTTGAAAATATGTCTTTGACAAGCATTTTACCTCAAGTTCAGGTTTTTGGAAATGTAGTTAATAAAAATACTATCTTTGATTAATTAATACAATGATTGTTTTTGGAGCAATAGAATACTCCTCTGGTTTTGCTGCTAAGATCGTGAGCAGATGTCTGCCTAGTCCTCAGGGAATGTTTCTTCCACAGGAGAAAACAGCTTAAATGGGAAGCAAATAACCATATGCTGACTGTTCCCTGCTTCGCAGATGACATTGAGAGTCATGTTCTACAATGAGAACCATAAGGGGCAAGGTTCAAAATAATACTTCTTAAAAGTGAGTGTAATTATCCAAGATCAAAGCACTTCTTAAATATAACTTATATCAAGGATTACACTATCCACTTGTACTGGGAACAAAATAAATTTGAGTATAAGAGAACAGATCAGTAAGCACTTTCCTAAAACATATCTTAAACTCTGTTCAATTGTTTCATTCATCACAAATTAGAAAACATGGCCGGCAAGAAGACCATTTTTGACAGCTGAGTTGAGTCTAACTGAGACACATAGGAGTTTTCATAAATTATAAAAACCATACTATCTTCAAGTGTATATGATCTGATTCAGATCTATCAGCTATATGTTATTCCTGTTCTTTGAAAAATAATAACTGCAAAACAACTTAGGAAAATACATCCAATCCTAAAGGTTCCTTTCTTTTGCAAAGCCAAAGTTTCTAAACTTCTTGGTACAAATACTAGAAATAAGCACTACTCGGCATTTCTTGTTACAACTTTCTGATCCTATAATTATATACAGTCAGTATAACTGCATCACAACTGAGTTTTATCTAATAAAGGGGCATGCAAATTTTACTATAGGACAAGCATAGGCCTACAACTATCATTTCTCCTGCTTACCATTGTAATACAAATGACAATGAAACAAGAAATTCCTAAAAATAACCAACCAATCCATGCAATCTATAGTTACAGTATCTCTAACAAAAATATCAATCTGCAACAGACCAGAATATTATGATTTCTCATAGAAAGGAAGACTTAATGCTCATTCTACATTTTTTTTTTTTTGGACAAATATTAGGAACCAGGAATTCCAGTTGTTGTTACAGCTGTAAGGCTTGGTTGAAACACAAGCAAAACACAGATAAAATGTTGTTAAAGGCATTACCAACAACTGCTTTGTGAGACCCACACTGCCTCAAGACACTTCTGTTAAGGCTGTTACTGAGGCCACAGCATCGCTGTGAAATTAGATGCAATCTAGGATTTCCTGTGTGAGCCTTGGGGAGCGAGTGTAAGAACAGTTCTCATTATACTCATGGCACCTAATCTAAGGAAACATGGAGAGAAACAGAGAGCAACAGAATATTCCAGGAAAACAAAACAAGACAAACTTTAACAGTATTCCCAGGCTTTTTTTGTAGCTGATACGGCTGACATCTACCCTTACCATCAACAGACTTGATCAATGGCATACTATACAAAAGGGTTGATTGGGGTTTTAGAACATAATCAGTAAATGGGACATAAGTAATATTAATTGCCAAAAATAAATGAGTTAAACAGTATGATTTCTACATGTTGATTTGCAGTGTGCTAAAGATTTTTTTTTTACTAACTAATAGTTTCTAAATGTTCCAAACACACAAAAGCCTTTCTCTTTTAAAATCTTTATTAAATTATTTTATTTATTTACATTGGAAAAGTTGTTCCTCTTCCTGTCCCCCGTACCTGAGTTCTTTATCCCATCCCCCTTCCCCTACCTCTAAGAAAGTGTTCCTCCATGTACCCACCCATTTCAACCTACCCCCCCCCCCCCCAGCATCTCTCTTCCCGGGAGCATCAAGTTTCCACATGATTAAGTGAATCCTCTCCCACCGAGGTCATGAAAGGCAGTACTCTGCTACACATGTGCCTAGGGCCATGAACCAGTCCATGTATGTTTCTTGGCTTTTGGCTTAGTCTCTGGGAGCGCTGAGGGGTCCTTGTCAGTTAACACTGCTGTTCTTCCTGTGTGGTTGCAATCCCACTCAGCTCCTTCAGTCCTTCCTCTAACTCTTCCATACTCGTCCCTGACCTAAATCGAATGGTTGGCTGTCTCAGTCAGTTGCTGGTAGAGCCTTGAAGAAGAAAGCCATGCCAGACTCCTGTCTGCACACACAACATGGCCCCCCAGCAACAGTGTCAGGATCTGTTATGTATGCATGGGATGGGTCCCAAGTTGGGCCAGCCACTGGGTGACCTTTCTTTCAGTCTCTGCTCTGTTTTTGTCCTGCATTTCCTTTAGACAGGAGATGCCCAAAATTTTGCTAGAGAACTTCTACAGCTGATAAGCAACTTCAGCAAAGTGGGTGGATATAAAATTAACTCAAGCAAATCTACCTTTATGCTAAATGGGCTAAGAAAGAAAACAGGGAAACAACACGCTTCGCCAAGTCACAAACTAGTGAAAGATCTGTTTGACAAGAACTTCAAATCTCTGAAGAAAGAAATCCAAGATGATCCCAGAAGGCAGGAAGATCTCCCATGTTCATGGATTGGTAGGATTAACAGTAAAAATGGCCATCTTATTAAAAGCAATCTACAGATTCAATGCAATTCCCATCAAAATCCCAACTCAATTCTTTACAGAGACAGAAAGAGCAATTCTCAACTTTATGTGGAAAAAAAAAAAAAAACCCAGGATAGCAAAAACAATACTCAACAATAAAAGAATTTCTGTAGTAATCACCATCCCTGACCTCAAGCTCTCCTATAGAGCAATGGTGATTAAAAACTGCCTGGTATTGGGAGAGACAAGCAGGTAGATCGATGGAATAAAATTGAAGACCCAGAAATAAATGTACACATATATGGACACTTGATCTTTGACAGTGAAGCCAAAACCATGTAATGGAAAAAAAAGCATCTTCAACAGATGGTGCTGGTCTAACAGACAGTATGCATGTGGCAAAAATTATCTTTAACGAGACACATATATCAAACTGCCATTAATACCTTACTAAACTTGAGAAGTATAACATATTTATACATTTCTCTCTTTATTCTAAATATTCTTATAACATTTTTAAAATATTTCTATTACATTCAGTAAATTATAATATTCCTTTTTATTTGGAGCACAAGGGTAAAAATCTGTGAATTTTGCTTATGGGACTCTGAGTTTGGTTTTGATTTCCATGAACATATTTACCAAAACTCGAGGTGATGGTATGTCTAATTTAGATAGAAAACTTAATGGAAAACTAATATTATCTTTAAAATGCACACACAGAAGCCAGTCAAAAACGAAGCTTTCTAAAAGCCAATTTATGCAGGGTGTCCTATCAATCCAGAGTGAACCTGGATGTGTTTTGAAAAGAAAGCTCTAGCTGGGACAGGTTGATCAAATCAGGTCTCTAATGATCTCCTAAATACGAAAATGAACAAAAATGGAGAGCAGAGGAGAATGCAGTGGGGAAGCATGGATTGGCCTTGCTATTTCTCTTGGCTCATATTTCACTGCCTTTGGTTTTCCTTCTGCCATTCAGTGTTTCCTTTGGTTTTGGGTTTGTTTGTTTGTTTGTTTGTTTTGGGGCCTCCTTTTTATTTGTTTGGTTTGTTGATTTTTTTAACACAATTACATCTTCTCTACTACCTTTTCTGATCCTCTGCATTTATTTTTGGTTTTTACCTACTTTAATATTACCTCAATAAAGAATGATTACTCTATAAAAAATATGATAAAAATTACAGAGCTGTGAAGGATGATAACTGTCAAAACATGTAAACATGTTTATAAACAGGATGACATCTAAATTTTTTTATTATATTTTGTTTAAAGTCGAGTTTAAAACAAAATGTTGTGATCAAAGCTTCCATGCCTCTTATGAATTTAGTTCTGAGACCTTCACTTTGAGTCAAGTTAATAAGAAAAGAACAATAAAGTTTATTGTTTATTAATTTAAACAAGTAACAGATTTCATGTAACCACTTTTAAAGTTTGAAATGGGTATGTGGCAAGGTCTGTAACCCTAGCTTGGAGGAGGTTGAGGCAGGACACTTGAAAGCTGAAGGCCAGCATTCAGTACACAGCAAAACCATGACTCAAACCAAAATGAAGAACAAGAAAATGTTAATGTGAGTGGCAAGTTTTGACATAATCTAAAGTGGTTATTTTTATATGATTTACTTATATTTTCTATTTTCCCTTAATATCAGTTATTTTGGCCAGTCTATCGCAATGTGAGTACCATAAACCTTAGTATGGGGGTGGTTCTAAACCACTTAAGATATTTGGAGCTGATTCTAAGTAAGCTCCAAAGGGAATGTGTTAGCTACCTTCTGAATTGGGGGTAGGAAGTAAAAAAAGTCAGATTGATTTCCAACACAATGAAGATCGGTAGCACAAAGATAACAATTTAATCATTCAACAAATCTCCCTTGGGATAATTTCAAAAACACTACATTGGATATGCCTAGAAATAAGCAGGGAGTAAGCAAAGGCATCAGAATACCATACACCTGCTTCTTCCCGAGCTGTGCTGCCTCACAAGGTAGGAAGCATCCAAATAGAATGTCCGGCATGGCATACTGTTTTATTTACAAATTCTTATTCATTCAACACAGTTAGAACAAATAATGGAGGGCGTCTTAGGGTTTTCCTGCTGTGAACAGACACCATGACCAAGGCAACTCTTATAAGGACAACATTTAACTGGGGCTGCCTTACAGGTTCAGAGATTCAGTCCATTACCATCAAGGTGGGAGCATGGCAGCATCCAGGCAGGCATGGCGCAGGAGGAGCTGAGTTTTACATATTCATCCAAAAGAAGCCAGGAGCAGACTGGAGAAGATGGGCTTCCAGGAAGCTAGAATCCCAATCCCACAGTGGCTCACCTACTTCAAGTGGCTCACCTACAACAAGGCCACACCTCCAAGCAGTGCCACTCCCTTGGCTAGGCATACTCAAACCACCACACTCCATTCCCTAGCTCCGATAGGTTTATTCAAGCATGTCTATGGCTGCCATACCTAGCCAAAGCATAATAATAAAGTACATTTACTCCAACTTCAAAGTCCCCATAGGCTAGTCTCAAACTATGTCCGAAGTTCAAACTCTCTTCTGAGATTCACTGCACAGAGGAGAATACAAGGGCCTCACTTAAAAAGAAAGAAAAAAAAAAAAAAAAAACTAACAGAAAACCAGTCCTTTGTCTCAGTGTAATGCAACTCATGCTGAATACCCATATAGGTAGAGGAAAACTGACACAAGAGGCTCTATCCACACAACTAGACTATCCTCTGGCAAAGTCTGTAACACGTGCATCATTTCTGACGGCCGCTGCCAACACACGCGATCCCACCATGCAATTCCCACCCACCCCCCCCAAAAAAAAAACACAGCTCACGTTACTTACTAGCTACCTCCAGCGATGCGTTGTGGCTCACAGCCTCTCCAAGGTAATTCCTTGCTACGCAGATGTAGACCCCTTCGTCAGGCCTACTCTTCCGTCCGTGGACTATGCGTAAGAAAAATAAAGATCCACTTGGCAGCAGCATCCGGTGTGAGCGAGGGTCATCTTTGTCCGTCTCCACTCTTTCTCCGCCTTTGTACCATTCTATAGTCGGGGTGGGGCGGCCTTCGGCTTTACAGTTCAGAGTGGCAGGTTCTCCTTTGGAGACGATCAGGTCTGAAGGGTGTTCAACAATGCGCGGTGGAAAATCTTCCTGACGAAGACGGGAGCCTGCACAAGAGTGGAACAAACATTTGACATTTCATCTGAAAACGGTTAAAGGGCTCACTTCAGAAGCACAGATTTAATACTATTTAAATATTGCCCGGAATGGAGATGTCCTTCCTAACCTTGGTTTTAAATACTCTCAGAGTCCACCTTGTCCACAGCTGACATTTCTAAATGCTTTTTGACTCTGAACTTAAAAAGTTCTCTTGCTTATTAACTCTGCCTGTACAACTGCTGTATACTGATCCTTGCAGAAACCATGGCAATGTCTTTTAAAACCTCGAATGGCACGTGCGATGTCTAGTTGCAGTTGTCAACTGGAAACAATCAAGACTTACCCAAGATGGGAGGCTCAGTGCTGAACTGTACATTAAGCTGGCCCATTGGGCAGATCTGTGGGGGGGTTTATCTTGATTACATGAATGAGGTGGCCCATTGTTGGTGGCACTGGTTCCTGGATCTGAGATTTTTAGATTCTGTAAGAATGGGAATTATTGCCAATTTGATGCCCCGCTCTTTTCGGAAGGGAAATGGACGAGGAGTGGATGGATCTTGTGTGGAGGCGTTGCAAATAGGAGGAGAGCAGGGAGTGGAAACTGTGTTTAGAATGTAATATATGAGAGAAGAATTTTTAAAAAGAGAGAACAGGAAAAGTGAGCTGAAGACAGTATACACACATGAGCCCATGGCTTTCTGTCCTCGACTATGGCTGTAACATGACTACCTGCTGCAAGGTCCTGTATGCTTTCTTCTCTGCCTTGATGGACTGTAACCTGGAATTGTGAGGCAAATAAGCCCTATGTCCCTTTGTCAGTACTGTTTGTTACAGCAATGAGAAGAGAAAGCTAAAGTATTGTCTGTCTTTACAGAAGAGAAACACCTGCTAACGAGGTCCTTGAATATTGCTGGCAATGGCAAGCCTTCCCAGACCCCCCCACCCCTTTTAATCAGCACAATGACGGTTCAATAAACGTTTCCTGTATACCAGAGCACATGTCTATCCAAATAAAAAGAACTCTTTTTGAGGGGTGGGTGTCATTTTATTTTAAATCAATATACGAAGTGTTATATAGTGTTATAACTTTTTTAAAAGTAAAGGGTGAGTTGTTTTAAAAGATTTATTTTTACTTTATGTAGAGGAGTGTTTGCAAGCATGCATGTATGTGCACCATGTGTATGCCCATGCCTCGTGCTCACAGTGGCCAGAAGAAGGAAGCAGATCTCCTGGAAGAACAGTGACAGGCGGTTGTGAACTGCCATGTGGGTGCTAAGAACGAAACCCATATCCTCTGCTAGAGCAGCAAATGCTTTGAACCACTGTGCCATCTCTCCAGCCGTGCAAAAGTATGCTTTTGCTATAAAAGGAACACTTAATATAGACTCAGAATGTATCAAATTATAAAGGATTGTATACATCTGTGTATATACATATATGTGCATATATGTATTTTCAAGGGAAACTTAAAAGAATACTGAGTTTAAATACTAGCAAATGAGAAGAGAGATTCCTGGGTGTATGCTGCCTTATGGGCTTCAAGGTAGTTTTTCAATGTATATGTCATTTAAATACACCCTGTGGTTATTCTTTATTTATTTGCAATAAAATTAAACATCAAAAACAGGGACCATGTTTATGGTTGTATAAAGAAGAATATAGGCTCTGGTGCTTGGTCCCCAGCTGGTGATGCTGTATGGAGAGGTTTCCATGGCACCATCTTGCTAAAGGAAATATGTCACTGGAGATTCTATGCCCTTGGCTGTCTTTCATATGCTCTATCTTCTTCATGCTTGCCAATTAAAGATATGGTCTGAATGCTCCGGTCACCTGGCATGCAGTTTGCTGCTGTGGCATCTTCACCATGACGGACCCCATCTTTACACTCCCACCATCCTAACCCAGCTGTTAGTCCCATCTGCAGAGCTTCAGGGCTTCAGGAAAGCCCCTTCCATAGTCCACTGAGATGCAGTCAGGCGGCTTTGAACTCATTTGCTCTCAAGACCATTTTTGCCCCAGCCCAGCACTCCACTCAGTTTGCTCACACCTTCCTCTCCATTCTGTTAGCTCCTCAACCACACTGTGTTTCCTTCTGCCCTAGCAAAGGCCTGCCACAGACATGGCTTCCAGATAAGCCACACTCCTCAATGCCCAGGCTTCTTTCAAGCCTCTACTCTCCCAAGCTTTTCCCACCAAGTTAAGTTCCCTTCTATAAACCTAAACAGCGCTGTATAAACATCCTCACTAAGAGTCATCGGAGTCATCAGTGGATTCTATTTAGCTAATAGGCCCGCCCAATGTTTTGCTCCTCCTGACACGAATGTGAGGCTTGTGGGCTTCCTCGGCAACTCAACAGATGTCTGCTGCCGAGGGCAAACTTCTGAGCACGCCACAAACCTGAGTAGAAACATTAAGAAAAATGAAATGGCTACAAGGAAAGATCTAACTGAGAAGAGGCAGCTGCAGGAATCTAGGACTCTGGATTGGGGTACAGTAACAGATGTCTGACCCCAACACTTGGAGGCAGGAGGGCCGATGGTTCAAGTTCTTTCTTGGCTACATTGTTAGTTTGAGGCCCAAGTGGACTACAGTAACCCTCATTTCCAAACAAGCAAACAAACCAACCATGCAGGAACTGTTTAGGAAAAGTATAAGGGCTTTGCCTTATAAAATAATCAGTGTGAACTGTAGTCAGCCATAGTAGACTCTATATGGCACATGAAGCTGACAGGTATGTACGTTATTGATAAGTATTATAATGCATAGTCCTTCCCAGGGAAACAACTACATGGAAAAATTAACAACCTCAGTGACTAAGAGTTTCATAACCTGAGGCTGAGGAGATGGCTTGTTTGATAGAGAGCTTACAGCGTGTAGTGGCTATTCCTGGTTGTCAACTTGACTACGTCTGAAATAAATTACAATCCAGAATTAGAAGGCTCACCTGTGGCCCTAATCTGGAGGCTGAGAGATACAAGTTTCTGACCTGAATCTTGGCATGGAGACCTTGAGGAATAGTGGCTACGAATCCCATAGGATTAACATAGAAAGCTCTATGAGTTCAAAGTCATCCGGGATTAAAGGTGTGGTGGCACACACCTTTAACCTGGGCCACACTTTTTGCTGGAGACGTATATAAAGACATTAAAAGAAAAAAGGCTCGCTCTGCTTTGCCTGCTTGCCTTGTCGGACTGAGCAATTGCTGGATCCTTGGACTTCCATTCACAGCTGCTGCCGTGACTGTTATTGGGAGTTGATTGTTGAGAGTTGGACTACAAACTGTAAGTCGTCAATAAATCCCTTTACTACATAGAGACTACCATAAGTTCTGTGACTCTAGAGAACCCTGACTAAGACACAGCGTAAGCATGAATGTCTGAGCTTGGATCCACAGCACACAGGTAAAATCCAGGCACAGGGGACACATATCCAGAATGGGGTACAGGATAGCAGTCAGATAGATGGGGAGAGGACTTTATTGGTCAGCCCGTCTACCCAACATGCCAAAACCTGGAAGAGTGGTATGGAAGAGCGGGCAACATAAGCTTTGGGCTTTCCCAGGCACAGGCATGGGAACCTGCATTTGCACGTACACAGAGACGTGGTGGGGTCGACAGAGACAGAGGCAGACAGAGACAGATGGAGAGAGAAGAGCTCCATCATCAGAACAGAGAAACAGCATTAGTTTAGAACATGGTACCCAGCATGCTATACATTCTTTAAATGGTGGCAGACACGAAAAGGGGGGAGAAATAAGCCAGCAAGATGAAAGGAAAGAATTTAGAAACCCTCCCAAGTCTTCCAAGGGCGGGCTCTACTAAAGAAAATGGAATCCAGGTTGGCTTTCAGGTTAGTGATAATTAGCAGTGCTGTGGACCTTAGCGTATCATTAGGCTTTAGAATGGCTGTAATTATGACAGACAGAAACTGATGATAATCTGCTAATGGGGGTGGTGCACACTTAAAGAGATTTTAAATTATGAAAGTCCACTTGAGATAGGAAATAAGGTTGCAAATGCAGCTAGGAGAACATAAAGGAATGCCCTGAAGACAACACCAGCCCTGGAGGGAAGGGTCTGCAGACCCTACACTTGACAAGATCCCTACAAATGAGCCATAAAGGAAAGGAAAGCAAGGGAATCGCTCAGGGTACAGCTCCTGGGCTACACAGCATCCTTCAGGGATCTACTGCTAGGTTAGGTGAGAGTGGGCATTGTCAGAAATTGAGAAGCAGGAGCCTGGAAAAAAAAAAAAAATGAAAGGGGGAAAGGTTGAAGGGGGGGGAGGGGGCGGGAAGTGAGACGACAGACTAAGTAAGCTTTGACCGTCAATCAGAGTTCTGCAAAGTTGAAGTATGTGTGAGTGTGTGTGTGTGAGTGAGTGTGTGTGTGTGTGTGTGTGTGTGTGTGTGTGCTTATGTTCAAACTTAGGTGTCCTCTATAGCACAGCATTTATTGAGACGAGATCTCTTACGGAACCTGCAGTTCATAGATTGACTACACTGTCTTGCCCAGTGAGCTCCAGGGACACTGCTGTCATTCCCCCATAGTAATGGGGTGATAGACCTGCACTTCTGCACCAGGCTTTTTTTTCTTTCTTTCTTTCTTTCTTTCTTTTTTTTTTTAGTGTTCATGTTGAGCATCAAATACAGGTCTTCGTGTTCCCACTGGAACCCACACTCGCCCCTGAGCCCACTCCTCAGCTGGAAAAATCATGAAAAACAAAAGCTTTTAGACTAAGGACTATTATCCAGCTTTAAGGAACTTGGTTGAGTAAAGTTAACATAAGCAGACTAAATTGGGAGATTAGATACCATATGTTTGAACCTTCAAATTATGACTCTTTGAACTTGTATTTAGACAGGGACAGAAAGGACAGCAGGGACACACTGGAGATGGTGAGTTAAGCAGTCAACAGGGGCTCCTCACTGGCAATGTGGAGGATGGTGAAGAAGGATGCTCATGAGGCAGGAGAGGCAGAGCAGAGAGACACGGAATCCACTGTCCCACTGGTAGCTAGAGTATAGTTTCAGTGAATACGGGGGTAAAACAAACATGAGAGGAAAAAAAAAGGTTGGGTGAAACCCTAAATTTTTGGTTGTTTTAGAAAACACAGAGAGATGATGAATTGGCAGCTGTGTCTCCAACTTTAACCTGAGAATCAACATCTCAGCGAGAGCCCTGGACTAGGAAAGAGCTGGGGCAACAATCCTGGGAATGAGTAAAACTGTCTGGGGGGAAGGTGTAGAGGAAGTCACGGCCAATTGCCTAACCTGGAGACAGCCCAGACTCCACTCTAGTGCACTGATGCTGAGGAGCATCTGCATCTGAACCTCGGTTCCCCAGGGCTGGACCACAGCCAGCAGGACATTGGGGAATAGAGAACTCAGACCCAAGTTTTCACCACCATGTTTGTACAGCAGCATTCAGTAAAAGCTCCAGCCATAAAAATGTTTTGTATAATATGAATGACTAATTCTAAAATTCTCTAGGGAACACACTTTCCCCACGTTGTTAATAACATCTCTCATATTAAAGGAAAAAAGGGCTGAGGTTCTCAGAGTCTAGTCTTACTGATGTTCATTCTGATCTGCCAGGAAAATGCATGGGATACGCACCATTTCCAAAGCTTATTTAGATGTTGAAATCTTTCCTTTTCTTTTAAACAGGGGGTTTTACTGAATTTCGTTTCTGATGAATACATTTGAAAAGAAAATGTACACAATTAAGTATATAGTAATCAGAAGAGAATATAGAAAAGGTGATGGGACAAGCAGCTCTTCAACTGAAACAGAACCAAGAACTTTGGAAGTCACACCAAACAAAACGTGGCAGTGTCTTAATTCTTTATAATGTATGACACTCAGAAAAGGGACTTTGCAATATCTGACTCATATACTTATTGAGTTACCCTAGGCAATAGAAAACATGAACACACATCATCATCTTCATTAAAACTATAATAAAAGATTTTCTGTGATCAAATATAAGTAGGAAGGAATGGGACTAAGAATAATCTAGGTTGGCTATCTCCCATCCGTTGTTTTAAGAGCATCTTTCTGACGTGGGTGTCATTAAATGTGATGTCAACACGCTGTCCTGAGGCTCACAAGTCATTCCATTGGGAGGTGGCCGTACTAGGTTTTAGTCCCAAACAAATGCAAAACTCCTGCTGTTTCCAAATAGCCCGTACATAAATATGGGCTGTCCCATGACTTTTCAACACTGAAATCATCCATTTTGATGTCTTACTGCCAAGATGTCGGTGACGAAAATATCCACAAGCTATCAAGTCTGATGGTCTTTGTTTTTCTTTCTCCATTAAAAAAAAAAAAAAAAAGAGTAACTTACCAGTAAATCAAATCAACCCAATAAAGACCTCATACACAATGTTTTCCTTGACTTTCAGCTTACCAACACCTACGTGTATAATTGAAGCTATTTCCATAGCTGAGGAGTATGGTGGTATGCATGCCATCCCAGCATTCAGAGGGAGGGCTGAGGAAGGAAGACCAGTTATTCCAGAACAGCCTGGGCTACCCTGTGACAACCCCATGTAAAGGATGATTACTGAGCTGGGGAGAGAGCCCAGGGCTTAAAGAAAGCGCTTATGTCAGAAACACGGGGGCCTGAGTTCAAATCATCAGGATTAAATAAAGTCAGGTAGAGAAGTACACATCTGTAATGTCAGTGTTCCTACAGAGAGATGAAAGTGAGGAGACGGGGTCCTTATCTGGAAGCTCATTGGTATGCAGTCATGCATTGCACGACCAGAGGAAAAACAAGGAGAAGCTGTCTCATGGTGGGAGGCAAGGACCAACACCAAGTGTGACCTCTGACCCATCATGGCATGGGTAGATCTTCTACACTGTCCTCAAGTCACCTGCCAACCACCATTGTAGTTACGATGATTTGTGCATGTTTTATATAAAAAGATAGAAGGTGTATAGAATAGCTGGCAAAACCCATATTCTGTATAGAAACTCAATAGTTACTAAGAAGGCAAAGTAAAAAGGACACATGGAATGACACATTAACAAGAAATTGAGACGACCCTTGTTGTTCCTTAACAAGCGTCAGGGTGACACTGGCCTTTAAGAAGGACTTAGGATGTTACTATCCACCTCTCTCAAGAAGAACATCGGTGGCTCCCTGGGGATGTAACACCACTGAATTCAGCAAGATCAGCAACACGGAAAAGAGCCAGGCAGAATTCCTTCAAGAACAGCCCAGTTGGAAGATAAAATATAAACAAGAGTGACTGAAATATCTAAATATTTACACAACCACAGCTGGAAAGAGACATACACGTAAGTGCTAAGTATTTCAGGGAAATACATCAAAGTCGCATGAGATTTACGATGAGGAACCCAAGCTCCTCGCTGGATGTAAACGTTCCCCCCACCTACTGAGACATTACTTAGGGAAACACAAACGAGCAACCACTCCAGAGACATTGGTCATACTAATAGTCTAGTCAGGCTTGTACATAATTTTATGGTTTCTCTCTCTCTTTTTTATAAGCCTTTATTTATAGTTTCAAGTCTGTTTCTCAGTAGAGTGAATGAAATCCAGGATTTTATGAAGTTCTTGCTTCCATCCAAATTTCTCTTTAATATTTTTGATTGGTAAAATCAGGAAGCTTGTAGTGATTAAATTCTCTTGCTGAAGCATATGAAAGAACAAAAAATGCATTAAGTAATTGAGAGACCAACAATGAATATTAATAGAAAAGTTGGTAACATTTGTCCAAGGCTTGGTCATTGCTACTGCCTTGACAACACGCCTTCATCTGTAAAACTTTTTATATCTTTGGAGAAATCTCACTACTTATGTTTTGTGGGGTGTTTTGTTTTGGGGGACTTTGGAGGGGGGTGGTTTTTTGTTTTTGCCTAAGCTTTGACTACATTTTAAGGAAAATTATCTCTAATTGCAAGCACACACCCCTCCATCCCAAATCCAATAATTTTCCTGTCAGAGGTTCTTCCTACCAGGAGACAGTTGCTCAAAACGAGAACGCACCGCTCACTCACTGCTCAGCCACTACAGGCCACAGAAAGCACCACTCACTCACTACAGGCCACAGAAAGCACCACTCACTCACTACAGGCCACAGAAGAAAAGGCATTCAGAGTTTGGAACTAGACTTGCCCATGCCCTATGGTCTTGTCTCAGAAAACATGCAAATAACTAAACCAATTAACTGAAGACTATCCTCTAAGGAAGGAGTCACCCCCATTTCCAAAGTCCACTCAGTGTTGTGGAAATATACACGAAGGCAGAACCTGAGCTATGAAACATGAGGTCACCCAGGGAATATAAGGGAAACGATGTTTCAAAGGAATCACAGGATAGACAGGACAGGGCATTTTCTCCATTTCCTCCACTTTCCTTTGGTTACAAGCTTTCAAACGATCACTTAGAAAGATTAAAAAAAAGAAGAAGAAAAAAGGAAAAAAAGAAAAGAAACCCTTGTAACCAAAGTTTATAATAATCCCCAGAATGAGCTGAGTGCCCCGACAGAGCTATTGCCTATAATGATCGTCGAAGCAGAGACAAAATGAAATTCCAGGAAAGAATACATACTGTTTGGGTGATATCCCTCTATCATCAAAACCAAGTGGTTATTTCCCTGGAGGTGGGAAAAGAGACTGACATTATAAGTTGAATTTTAGAAATAATTCTGAGCCCCCACACACACATACCACACCACGTTTAATAACACAGACAGTGAAGAGACGCCAAGGGTTCACTCACTGCAGGCTCAGCCTCAGCTGGGACCTCACCCTGGCAGCGGCTGCGGAGACTCGAAGGTGGAAGTTTGTTCAGAACTCCTTCCTTTATATTTTCCCTTTATCAAAAATGTGTACTAAAGGTGCCAACAGCAACAGGTTTGCTACGGCAAGATGTTAAACAGTATTGTGTGCTCATCTTAAAGGCCCAGATGTGTTTGATGTCTCATCCATCGAGCTGCCCGTTCACCATTTGCTTCCATAGAACTATGAAAAAAAAGTCACCGGCCTCAGCCTGACATGCATGAAAACAGACAGACAATGTTTGCAGGGATGACACTGAAGCCAGAGCAGGCGGTAAAGGAAAATGCACAGTGAATTTGAGGCTAGACACAACCACAGGGTGAGATCTATTCTCATAGAGTACCAAAATAAATTGATTCAACAATATGAGCCATTTAATTAAGAAAACTAATAGTAAAGGGAAATTAGAATTGGGAGAGAATAGCTTAAAGTAAAACTTGTGAACTACCCTATATGTACAGAAAGTAACTAAATTGGAGACCGGGATTTAAGTCTTATACTGGTTAACAACTTAGACTAGGATAAATTGTAGAGCTTGTTTTTGCATTTATAGAAAGAAGACAAGATAATATCTATATTTTATTCATTATCATAATGCCAGATGTGAAAAAAATAACCTATTTTACATAAACACATGGGCTTGAAATTTTGCAAGCTGCACGAGCAGCCCTATTTGATTTCATCATCTTCCTTCCCCCGTCTTTCAGATACAGCAGTACTCTTACTAACTCCGGGAGCATCTCTCCCTCCAGTTCTAGAAGAAAGATCGTAGAAGTAGCTTAGTCCCCCGTTTCAGTTTATACTTAAACTCCAAATAAATTTTAATTTGGACAATTCTCGGAAGATACCGGGACAATGTCTATAAAACATCACTGCAAACAAAAGAAGACAAACTAAAAGGGACTAGGGGAATAACTTAATTAGTAAAATGCTTATTGTGCGGGCATGAGCATCTGTGTTGGGATCGCCAACACTGAAGAAACAGCAGGTCCATGAGGAAGGCCGTGCAATCCCAATGCTAAGATAAGGCAGGGCAGAGACAAGAGAGTCTCCAGCCCTCCATGGCCAGCCAGTCTAGACCAAACTAGTGACCAAACCGTGGATAACACCTGACAGCAACCTCTTGCCTCGAAACGCATAGGCATGGATGAGCACACCTGCCCATATGTATGGGCAAACATGTATATGTACACATCATACATGCAAAATCAATTTAGAGAAGCACTTAGCAGCCGGGCGGTGGTGGCGCACGCCTTTGATCCCAGCGCTTGGGAGGCAGAGGCAGATTTCTGAGTTCGAGGCCAGCCTGGTCTACAGAGTGAGTTCCAGGACAGCCAGGGCTACGCAGAGAAACCCTGTCTCAAAAAACCAAAAAAAAAAAAAAAAAAAAAAAAAAAAAAAAAAAAAAAAAAAAAAAACCAAAACAAAAACAAAAACAAAAAAAGATAAAAATAGAGAGGCACTTAGCACAGCTAACTCAGTTTTACTGAGAAGCATAACAGGCTACCCAGCCAGGGTCATCTGTACTAATACATTTCTCTTCTGTGGGGGAAATACTCCAAGGGGACAATACAGAGCGATGAAATGCATTACTCCCAAACAGAGATATTAGTACGGCTTTTAAAATGCTACTGGGCAAGCAGTCATCGTGTCTTTCATTTTCCTTTCATGACACATACAAAAACTTGTGGACCACCAGAGGAGAGAGTAAGTCTGCGTATTACAGTGAATGCTAATATTCAAGATATGTAGATCTCAAGGTATAATACAAAGCGTACCCCGAAATTTTATGGCCTGTTTAAGTTGTTAAGGCAACCAGACCTTTGTAATTTTTCTGAGAATGGATTCTGAAAATATTTGCCATTGAGAAAGACAGTATATGGGTGGTCCTTTGATTTTTTTTTTTAATTGCAATGAAAATATAGTTAGTAATCATCTTGGATGGTCCACATACTAGGCAAGAAGCATGGTATTGCAATCAATGTAAATTTTGAGTTCATTTATTTACATAAAATATGGAAATAGCAGATGGTGTTGTACTGTCAGATTTTGTCATCAAAGTGGCCAATCAGGGATACTTACACATGTATAAATAAACCTTGTCTAACAAAGTGCCTCTGTCCTCATCTTATAAGACTTCTGAAAAAAATAGTCCAAAAAAATCTTACTCATGTGTTCAAAAGATGCCATAAATTGAAAATATACTTAAGATTTAAAATGCATACAATAATGTAACTCTATTAAAGGTTTCAACAATATCATGTAAAGTTAAACTAGCTAATCCTTTCTAAAGGGTTGCATTACATTTTCATAGACTAGGTAGAGTAGAGGAGTAATTTTCTAACAGTCCAAAACCTAAAATCAATTAATGGCGTAAAACGCAAGCTTTTAACTTTACTTTTGGAAGGAGTCATTCATAGTGGTCATATGTATTAAAAACAAAACAAAACAAAACAAAACAAAACAAATAAACCTTGAGTTTTAGATGAGAGGTTAATATCTTCAAAATAAGAATAAAACTACTGTTTTAAGGATAATTGTCCAAAGATAATCACACTTCTAAAAAACAAAATTCTTAAAATACCCTTTTAAAAGCTGACTGAGGAATTCCTGTACGAATGTAGTAAACTCCACTCTGCAAAACTCAGTCATTTTGACATGAACAAGGATTTCTGAAGCCAATCTTTTGGCACCTTAGTAAACTTATTGTATACTTTCCTTTTTTACCTCTTCTAAAGTGTGAAGTTCATTTTTGAGTCCCTAAGCAATATACCAATAGAGTGTGAGGAGAATTAGAACCTGTCCTTCGGCATGGGATAACTGAACTAATTTGCTAGTGTAAATAAATAAATAAATAAATAAACAAACATTTTAGATAATAACAAATATTTACATTGTTTTTATAGTTATTTTATAAAGGATAAGTAAAGCTATCTTTAGTTTATTTAATATAAAAAAATCTATGAGGAAATTATACATATTCACATATATATATATATATATATATATATGCCCCCCAAATTCTCCTAGTTGTAAGACTATCTCTATAAAAAATGCATCTGTATGTATTTTTCATGGTGTACTCTAGTAAGATTTTGAGAAGGAATATGATAACTGAGAGTGGTTTCATTTTTAATTTCGAAGGGAAATTGTCAAAACTCAGTTTGTTTATAAAGCGCTCTTTGGTGTTTAGTTTACCAATAGTTGGATCATAACTCAGACACTGCTACCTTTCCAGTCAGTCAGTCCCTTGAACAGCACATTGTAAACATCAAGTCAATAAATACGTGTTGGATAAATTTGTCAATGAACGTGGAAGAAGAAAATGACAGGTGGCCCAAGAGACATTTTCAAATAGATTGGAGTATGGTATACACAAATATCCAACCAAGGAGCCGACGATCCTCTGAACAGCAGGGGAGAAGATAAGGAATGGTCTCTCCTTGGGAGCCCTGAGATCAACAGGCAACATGAGATGGAAGCATGTATTCATCAAGTGTGTGTCATGTGTGAGTAGGGGTGTGCACTGCTCAATTCTAGGTTAGAGAGATCCAGGGAGATAGAGAGAGATATAGGGAGAGGGTCCTAGAGGAATAAGATCAGGGAAAAAAACAACCTTGACTTTTAAAAGAATGAAAAATGGAAGGTAGCTTATGCCTTTTTCTCTGTGTAAGTTTCTTTACTTTGTAAATATTCCGTAATATTCTCCTGGTGTGTAGAGAATAAAATTCTTCAAATTAGAAGTTGTGCGAAGTAACAAATTAGCAGAGGGTGTAACCGTGAAAATAAAATATAATCTCTGCTAACTCTTTAGTATTCTTTTATTTACTCAACTAATATATAGGAATTGTCTCTACTTTCCCAGGTCTGTGCTAGAATGTAGCAAGACCCAGGCTT
Organism: Montemys delectorum; assembly: GCA_019843815.1. Taxonomy (NCBI): domain Eukaryota; kingdom Metazoa; phylum Chordata; class Mammalia; order Rodentia; family Muridae; genus Montemys; species Montemys delectorum. The sequence continues at coordinate 7,907 of JADRCD010233646.1, read as the reverse complement.
TAATCTAAAGAGTTAATAGGTCCTGTGTCTCTTTAGATTATATATAATCCAGAGTTAGAATCAATTATACATGATCTACATTGGACATATACTGATATTAGCTAGCAACAAAACCTTTTTCCTATGCACGCTTAAATGGCCATTCAACGAAGGAGTACCATATGCAAAATATGACGCAAGGCAGTTAGTATGAGGGGAAACGAAGACCCTCCCCCAAATGCAGGCTTTCCTAGCTAGGTAGAAGATCTGTAGGATAGTAATTGAATGGGGGTCACAAACCCTGAGGCAACAGAGTTGCCGGGTCATGCCTGTGTGATCCCTGGGAATTACAAGACGGGATATGGATTTAAACCAATTAACAGCTATCAATGGCCTCTTCTCTTTGGGCATCAAATCGACCTAATCATTTCTCCTGTCTTCCATGACACTGCAAGCTAATTCCTAGACTCTGCCACTCAGGGGAAATTGGTGACTTGAACCGTAAATTATTCACCCTTCATATTCAACTTGAGAAAAATTAAACCTAGGATGGACAGTCTCTCTCCCTAGTAAGTCAGACGGAATAATAGATGGTAACGGTGCTATTGCACCACAGCTACAAAGAAGGAAAAATGCACCGTGGGAGCTAGAACAAAAGTATTATTCTCATATAAAACAATTTCAGATACACTAAAACCGTGTTAAGAAACACATTTGAAGATAAAAGAATACTATATATTAAACTACAGTCAATAAGCATAATAAGAGCAGAAAAAAATACTAATAGATTCTTTTCATTTGCTTGCTTGTTTACTTGTCTTGATGTCTCCCTGCAGTGACCCTGTCTGATCTCAATTTCACTACGCAGAACAGGCTGGCCTTAGACTTTTGTATTTAGCTTCTCGCCTCTGCCTCCCAAGTTCTGGGATCACAGGTTTGGCGACCATGCCCAATGTGAAAATCAGAAATTCTTGATTGCCTTAATAAACCAATAACATTTTTTTTCACTGAAAGACAATATATAAAGGAAAAAGATGTATATTACTGTGAAATTTAAAGACTAAAATAGCCTCCCCAGTGTGAAAGGACAGACGGAAATCTGATGCTAAGACGGAAACAATGCTAAGATTTCTACTTGTTTGTTTTCTTTATATGGTTTCATCTAAAACCACAGCAACAACAGCTGTTAAATGGCCGAAGTCCAAAAAGAAAGAATGTCAAACAATGCAGGGAAGTAAAATCATTTCAACTCAACAAGTACTTCCTGAGTGAATAGTCTGTGGTTGGCTCCACAGAGTACCGACTGAACTAAGACTTTATAGTACCACAGGGGCCTGTAATTAGCACTACAGAGTAAAGGGGGGAAGCAAAACCTCAGAGCATCTATCTAGAACTGTGATCAAGTAGCTACAGAGCATGGAAAAGCTCCACAAGGGTATCATAAACCCCAAAAGTCGATGTTGCCATGTGTTGAAGGCATGGGAAGGACTACATGTCAGTCTGGGTGCATTTGGCGATGCTCTTGTTTACTTAATTATTTTCACCTGACTTTGATGCGCAACTGGAGGCTCTTCTGAAATTAAATGGTACAGCCTAGGATTATCAAAAGTGGATGCAAGTGGTGACGGATGGGCAGAAAGGAAGAAGCAGCCAGCTGTGGAGACTCAGAATCCAGCCAGACATGTTTCCTGGGAAGTGCAGGAACAAAGCTCATTAGGGCTTGGAGGTAGAGCAACGCTTAGCTTGAGCAAGGTTTTGGTTCAATCGCTAACATGTTTTAACAAAAGGATAAACACACACACACACACACACACACACACACACACACACACACTCTGAGAGAGGTGGGGAATGGGCAGCCTACAAACTACAGAACTGTCATCAAGGAACATTCATAATTACTCTCCAATTCAAACACATATGTATAATAATATGCTAATATATTTAAATATGTGTTTTAAACAACTATTTTGATTTATATAACTAGTCTTCTAGAAAGAGAAATAAGACAATCCCATGATCTCCTACAAAGCTACAGCAAAACGTATACCAGTTTCAGTAAGTTCTGAGTCGTTTTCTTTTATAATACAAAATTCTATTTTTACAGCAGTCATCAGTAATCTGCCCCCAATTCTCACCAGGCTACCCATAAAACCAACACTTCATCTTCATTTTCAGTAGACATGTCCATCTGTCTTGGCAAATCTGACACCAGCAAAAGTCAGGACAAGCCTCTAGAACTGCAAAGTTTGCGGATTTTGCTAATGGTAAGTCAAATAAATGAAAAGATAGAGAGAAATGAATGGAAATTCTCACAGAGCATGTGATACACAGGAAATGGTCAAGAGGACACAGTCTTTCTGTCTGCCCCAGATAACTTGCTAAGCCTGGCTGCACTGCACATCACTCCATTGATATGTTTAAGAAGGCGGAGCACTGCAGACAAACAAGGGATGCTGGGGACAGGAGAACCAGTGTTGCCCTTCGAAGAGCATCCCAATGGTCAATGCCAAATGGTCAGCCCGAAAACATACATACACATGACATGATATGGGCTGAGCAGATTGTGTGTGTGTGTGTGTGTGTGTGTGTGTGTGTACGTCTGTATATATATTTACATGTATGTCTACGAGCAGGTTGTATCTATCTATCTCTCTATATATAGATATAGATATTCACACAGACGTATACTGACACACATATACACATGTGTATATGTACATGTGTGTATGTACATATACATGTATATGTGTGTATACATATAAAATATATGTATATGTATATATGTGATATATATCACATGTATGTATGCATATATATACATATATGTATATATATACACATATATACACATATATATATATATATGTATATATATATATCACAATTTTTTAAAAAAGGCCAGCAGGGAGAAAAAGTAAGGGTGGATGATGTAGTGTAAACTTTCAAAATTTTCAACAAAAATGAAAATATGAAGTTGAAAGTCTCCAAACATGCTTTTAAGGAGACCAGAACATTAATTACACAAATTAGATCAGAACACACTGTACATATTACTGAACATTACACTGTAGTCTATAAATATCAGTTTCATGCTCTAATCAAGCTTTTTAATTAAGGAGATATAAAAAATTAACTACCCTGGTAACTACTCAAGCTATACATGTATAGAATTATCACACTGAACTCTATATATTTGTACAAAAAAACCAATAACAGATACCAAAAACAGAAAAAAAATAATTAGTAAAACTACAAAGTATTAGAGTCTGAAGAGCACAAAGGAATATTTTTATAGTCATCTTACTAATCTTGACTGAAAAGCCAGAAAAACATCTAACCTGTATCTATGTTTCAATTTTTTTAGTATCGTAATTCTTATAAGACCCACACACTCTAGAGGAGACACTGTTATCAATTGCCCACAACTTGCAGATGACAAGCAGAGGCAGTCTCAAAAATCCCAGAGCATCCATCCAGGGTTTCATAAGGACAAACAGGTGGAATAAAGAATGAGACACCTGCACTCATTTCCTGGATCCAGACATTTACCCACTAAACTCTGCTACAAAGCAGTAAACGCCATGTTATTAAAAAGCCACCTTACTCAAGATGATGCTGGCATAGTTCTTGGGAAGAGCACTAACCTTGCACGCAAGAGGCTCTGGGTTCCATCCCAGCACTCAAAAATATATTGATTAGACAAAAAAAAAAGTGGAATCTCAAAATTATGTAAATTTAATAAAAACTACAATACGTGGTTCTTCATTAAGGTGGTTGAAGGGAAACCATGAAGGGTCCATAGTTGTCATACGTAAACTTTTCTTCTAAGTACATAAACTTCAACCTCTCTACAAACCTCAATTAATGGGTCAGTTTCTTCACCCATGAAATGAAGTTAATACAGCATGTGAAAGCTGGAATGGGAACAGATACATTTGTCAGCTCTCACATTTTCCAAATGACGAAAATTAATCAGCGGAGTGAGAATCCTTAATCAAAGCTGACGACACATAAAACCCCCTGGCTAGAATCAGGAAGCTGCTCTTCTGAGTGCCATAAACACGAGGGTCCAAGGAAAACTTTCCATCCGACAAACATCACGCAATTCCTAGCCTGTGGTGGATATGCTCCAAAGTGCATGCGTGAATCCTTGAAGGTCCTTGAAGGTCGGTGCAAGTATCTCTGAGGTGTATAGTCACATGAAAATTGTGTGGTTTCTGAAAGGGGTTTACAGCGCCAGAGAAGAAAGGATAACTTCCTTTACTTTTGAGTAGATAAATAAAGAAACTCTCAGAGGATCAAGAACTCACTTAGTACCTCCCAAATACTGTGGAGAGCTGAGAATCAAAGTCTAAGGACCAGAGTCATTGCCATGCAACGCTGCCTCCCTGCTTTCTCACTTTAAACCTTTCACACCTACTGTTCACTTGATGCTGGCCTCAGCACAGACCAAGGGAAGTAACATCTGTGATTATTGCTTATCCAAGCAGGAAGCTCACACTATTTTTTTTTATTGAAAAGTATTTTAGCAGACATTAATATTAGTGTAAAAAAGGATAGGTAAAAGAAAGGAAAGAGGTGAGGGGGGTTGTGAGACTGGAGAAGTAGCTCAGGAATACCTCGCCTCGTGTGCCCATTGTTCTGGGTTCAGGCCTCTGCACCACAGAAACACAGCAAGGTGGCCAACGAAGCTAACTCCTCCTTCACTTTGGAGGTAGAAGCTACACAGAGGCCTAGCTTTAAAAGACAGAGAGGAGGGAGAGGAGGGATGGATGTAGACAGGGAGGAAGAGAGATGAGGGACAGTGAGCATCCAACAAATAGTGACTTGACATCTTCCAGTCACATATTGGGAGATATATATATATATTCCCATATCTTACTTGTTATCTCATAACAACTAACTATATTATATTGACAGGAGGGTAGTTTCCATTAACCTAACCTATCCTTCCTTCAATATCTTACAGTCTAGGAGTTTAATACCAAAAAAGTTTAGAGTCTAAACATTGGGAGAGGTTGTATATATCAAAAGCTAAGGGCCCAAGTCATATGGGGTGATCTACAAAAAGTGAAATGCATATACACTAAATTTCCAACAGGAAGAATAAGTTATGAAGTCAAGTAGCCAGACACTTCTTCACTGAGAAAGATGTTTGGACTGGATAGGATCTGGGCTGACCAAAGCTTCTTAAATGCTAAAATTATTTGAGGTAGTATGTTCAGAGACATATTTGCTTTCTCTTTTTTAAAAACAATTCTTTTTATTTCTGTGAATATGTGTGTGTTTGTGTGTATGTGTGTGTGTGTGTGTCTGTGTCTGTGTCTGAATGAGTATACATGTACATGGTATACACAGATGCATGCAGGGCACACTATGGCTCAAAAGTATGATAGATCTTCTAGAACCTTCAGATATCAGTGCTAGTAACTGAACTACCACCCTCTTCAAGGGTGGCAAGTGCTCTTAAGTACTGGGTCATCTTTCCAAACCCCATATGTACATCTTCAATAGAAAATCCAGTTGCAGAAAAAGCCAGTGAATTCTGTTATTACTTCTTTTTTTTTAAGAATTATGTATTTATTTTATGTATATGAGTACAATGTACCTGTCCTCAGACACACCCAAATCAGACATCAGGTCCTATTACAGATGGCTGTGAACTACTATGGTTGCTGGGAATTGAACTCTGGGCCTCTGGAAGAGCAGTCAGTGCTCTTAACTGCTGAGCCATATCTCCAGTCCCCACCAGTGAACTCTTTTTTTTTTTTTTTTCAGTGAACTCTTAAAGAGGGACAATAACAGCAAACAAGCAAAAAAAAAAAAGAAACCACTGGACAGCCATAACAGATCATTTAAAATACAAGTGCATGGCCTCACAGTAGTAGAATTTACAAATTAAGAATAGGGAGGGGCCAGGGTTGGTTCTTCAGCATGACACTGAGGGAAAATGTGCCTCTCTCCATCCTCTGGGTGTTTGCTGGCTACATCACCCCTGAACTCAGAACTCTGTATCTGACATGCCATTCCTGTATCTGCTCTCTATCAAATCTCTTGCTTTCTATGTGAATACAGACATGCTGATTAATTAGTGCTCAAGCCAGGAACTCCCATCTCATCGGGATCCTCCCCCCAAAACCTATCACATCCAAATGACACCTCATCTCCATGTGCTGAGGGGAGGAATTCAACAATGATCCCAGGAAACAATTCCATCGCTAACCTTAGAATACACAGAGAGAAGTTGAAAGGATGGTTAAGTGGGGAATACAAATGAGGAGCAAAAATAATATGAACAGAATCAATCCAACATAGTTATTCCAAGAGCTAGCCGTCCGGAAGAGAGAGCTGAAGTGCAAACTTCAGCCAAACTTTAGAAATCTAGGCATGTTCACAAAGGCTTTTCTGCATTCGAGCCCACTACTGCACAGACATTCACAGAGTGAAGAAGCAGCTGTTAAGTGTTTTCTAGGAACAATTCACAGCTGGGCAGGAGGAAGGGTGGTGGGAAGAGAGGCAAGCTCCAACGACTTAACCATCCCATGGTCCAGCAGGGAGGCAAGTTCCAATGAGTTAACCATCCCATGATCTAGTGGGGAGGCAAATGGGGGGGGGGGGGGGCTATAAATGAATACCATAAGTAACATTTGAAGGACAATTTCATAAAATTAGGTACACAGGTTCTTGGGCAAGGGGTCTAAAACACAGGAAGGAAACCAGTTTAGAGCTATTTTATTGTAAATATGCGTGTAAGAAGGTAATCAGTCCTGACAACATCAGGTTTTTTTTTCATGTTAGTTTTTGTTTCTTATAACTCTGAAAATGGTTTAGAACCAACGTGAGCCTCAACAGATGATGGATAAATTGGAGAGGTGATTCTTTTTCTTTCTCACTTCTATGGTGTTTACAGCTCCCAGTATTCCATTTTGAACTATAATCAGCAGTTATACAATGTACTATGTCCTCTGAAATTGTTCTAAGACAAATTTAGTCAATAATATATAAAGCATATAAAACAAGTTCATAAAGATGAGAACAAATTGCATACTTGCATTTACAATTTAATGTAAATGCCACATGTATTCTATAAATATGGATAATACACGTAATTCATCGTGTGTATAGATAAAGATAAGTCCCTGGAGTCTCTGTAAGGGTACTTAAGTCTATTCTCACAAATTTCTTTAGCACTGCTATTCACAGTAGAAAACCCACCAATGTTCTGACTACTTTGAGCAATATAAACACGTGGGAGAGGATACTCTTAGATGGGAAAATCCCTTATGCCTTAGTCTTAAAATATTACAACTCAATTCCAGTCCAAGCCATATAAGCAATTTACCTTCCGTATCCACGCTTTTTCATTACAAAGAAAAGAACAAAGAAGTGGGAAATGAGTTCCCAAATCTGAAGTATTTTCAACACAAAAGATAATTCTGGAAGGAAAGTAAATAAGCAAATGAACTCCCCGATAGTTTAAAACTCTGCATGTCTTCCACTGTGCTCTAGCATTGCCAAAGGGCACCTGTTTGCCCTCAGTGCCGCCAGGTCTATGCTCTGCTGGTACAGTAGGCACCAGTCCCATGAGGCTCTTCAGCATGGGAAACTGAACTTTTATTGCATTTTGTTTTAATTAACTTAAATTAAATGGAAACATGCAACTGGAGAGTACTGTGTGAAACAATATCCTCATCAATTATGTGAAAATGAATTCAAAGGGAAGAGCTCAGGGTGCAGTAAGGACTCTTACATGCTGGTATCCATCACCATGAAAATCATAAGTTATATCTCAGAGCCTGTAACGGTACAATGCAGAGATAGAAGCTTAGTAAAAATTCAGATGTCACAGGATCCCACTCCCAATGTATTGAATCAAATCTATTTTTAAGGTCTGTTCTTTTGTTGTTTGTTTGTTTGTTTGTTTG
>JADRCD010233645.1:0-26602 GCA_019843815.1 Montemys delectorum | reverse complement strand
ATAAGTGGATATTAGCCCAGAAGATTGGAATACACAAAGTACAAACCACAAACCATAAGAAACTCAAGAAGGAATGCTTGATGCTTAGTTCCTTCTGAAAAGGGGCAACAAAATACCCATGGAAGGAGTTGTAGAGGCTAACTATGGAGCAGAGACTAAAGGAAGGTCAATTCAGAGACTACTCCACCTGGGAATCTTTCCCATATTCAAACATCAAATCTAGATACTATTGTGGATGTCAACAAGTGCTGGATGACAGGCGCCTGAGATAGCTGTCTCTTGAGAGGCTCTGACAGTACCTGACTAATACAGAAGTGGATGCTCACAGCCATCCATTGGACTGAATGCAGGGTCCCTAGAGAAAGGACCCAAGGAGCTGAATGGTTTGCAGCCCCTTAGGACAAACAACAATATGAACTAACCAGTACCCTCAGAGCTCCCAGGAACTAAATCTCCAACCAAAGAGTACATATGGGGGGACTCATGACTTTAGCAGCATGTGAATAAGAGAGGATGTCCAAGTAGGTCATCAATGGGAGGAGAGGACCTTAGCCCTGTGAAGGTTCTATGCCCCAGTGTAGGGGAATGCCAGGGACAGGAAGTGGGAGAGAGTGGGGTGGTGAGCAAGGGAAGGGGGGAGGGAACCGAGGATTGTTTTACTTTTTGGGTTTTTTTTCTTCTTTTATTTTCTTTTTCTTTTTTCTTTTGGAGAGGAACCTGGGAAAGGAGATATTGTAAATAAAGAAAGCATCTAATAAAACAAGAAAAAGAAAGAAAAAAGAAAAAAATTGTGTGTGTGTTTGTGTATGTGTGTGTGTACATATGTTTCTGTGTGTGTGTGTACAAGCATACATGCATATATTAGGAATACATCTTCCAGAATCTGAAATTGAATCAAATAAGTGTACATAGTTTACTAGTATTTGATAAATAGAATATATATGAATATATGTATCATACATATATACATATATATATTTGCATAGATAATAACATGTGGCTTTATGCAGAAGTACTCAAATTCACAGTCCATATTTACTACAAATATAGCAAACAACTTTTAGAAACATGTCTGTATATGAGTTACGTGAAAGGATTTCCCTTGCGGTTTATGTGTTTGAGTTGTTTGTAGTGTTTACTTTTACCTTTGACTTAGACTTTAATCATATGTATCTTGAATGCGTCTTCAAATTGGCATTAAGGAATTTTTTTTAGATTTGGTATCAGGGTTTATATTTATATTAAATGGATACTAAGAAGAAATCATGTCCCTTAGGATATACTGACCTTATTTCAATGACCATTGTTTCAGATGACTATATGAAACTTTCATTACAGGAAAATATGTGGAGTTTGATGTGGTAGTATGTGTTAGATGATTTATATCTGGCAGCCACAGTCAAGATATGGACCATAGGATTTCTGATCTTAGCATTTAAAAATTCTTTAACAGTTTTCACAGTGCACTGAAGATATGGATTTCAGATTTGAATTCCTCCTACAAAATTCCCTTCTTCATCTGGAGAAAGATATCGATCGTATCTATGATTAGTCGAAGTTCAGACATTCAAATATGTCTTAGAAGTTTACAAGAAAACAATAATTCTCTTTTAGTCTTCCCTAAAGATGACAAATTGTTTCTACACACAGTAAGAGGATGTTGATATAGATTGGGAAACTGACATTTTTGGTTAAAAGAATAAAGTTAAAATGAATTTTCTCAATTAAAAATGGCTTTACTAAAGAACTATATGTAGAGAAATCGTGATATGGAGGAGGAAATATTAAGCCAGGAACTGAGAAAACTTGGGAAATCTCAATCCCTGAACTGAACTGACAATGTTAGCTTAACATATCATATACCCTTTGTAGCCATCATTTTCCTTTGTCGGTAGTGAGAATTAAAATAACTAAAAAGGAACAAAAATTGGCAAAATGGCTGACCAATTAACAGAAAATAAAAGGTTATGTGAAAGTCAGTACAGCTATGACTGAATAAAATATATGATTAAATTGAGGTTTTAAAGCCAGAAAATATCTAGATTATCCTAAAATATCACAACTAATATATTTCCCTCAATTGAGGTTTAAATTTTCCAGCCATGCCAAACTCTCTTTTTCCCCAAGTATCTCAAATTTTAGTTACACAAAACCAAATCACACATCTCCCTCAGCAGGTCTCCCTCTCTGACTCCAATACCTTCTTTCACATTAAGCTGGAGAAAACCCAGAATCTTTAGTGTTTCTTAAACTCTTATCCACACTGTATACCAGCTTCACCACTAAATCCTAAGTTCAAGCAGCCAGCCTGTCAGCAGCCCTCCTGACACCCTCCCTGGCTGAACCTGTCCTTTCTACTTTAAGTTGTAGAAGTAATTGCTCAGTGAAGCCACAATTTAATCTCCACTTGACCATCAGTGCCCCTCCTCCTTTTCAGGGAGGGGTGTGCTTCAACCACTGACAGGAAAGACTTCCTTGCCTAAGATGGTCATTAATTAAGTATAAATGCATAATGATGTACCATTCCAAGATATTTCTCCCAGGAAAGCATTTTCTATATAATTTGAGGTCCTGTTAGCACCCAATAATGATCTATAGAAATATGAAGAACAAATTATAGGACCTTGTTTTGTCTCCTTAGACTCTTCTTCCATCATATTTTCCATGTCATCTGTAATTTTTCACTTGCCAGTTGAGATTTACAATGGTGGCTGCTGTGAACATCTTTCAAAGGTAACTTGGAGGGGAAAGGGCACGTCAGTTTCATTAATGGAGAGATCTGACTCTCACAAGATTAGGCATAGATATTCATCAAACAATTAATCACTCATCAGAAGCAAAGGATGGTTTTGCTTTGCATTTTTCTCTCCTTACCAGCAACTTCACATATGCAGTCACTGTGTGCAGAGCCAGCAGCAGCAGGAAACAGCCCAGGAAAGTCTTCAGTCAATGTAACATTTGTAAACGCACAAGACTACAATGTATATTTAACATGGGTGGAGTGGTTTTGGAAATTAACTAATGAATTAAAACATCATTCAAAATTTGGAGAGTATATGAAGTATAGAAAAACTAGGAAGAGGGGCAAGTAAAACTATTCAAAATTGAATCTTTTAAGAAGTTATTTGGCTAAGATACAGTCTTACAAAATTGGTAACTTCAGTCTGCAGTTTTAAGACAGGACATTTGATGAGGCAGTATTTGGGTTCTCAGTAGATGTTTCAATACATCTTGTTTTGCCTCCATGTATAACTATCACTTATTACTTCAGGTACAAAATAGTAATAGCTGCACAGGTTATAGCTCTTCTTTGGAACAGTTCCTAGAAGTTGGCTCAAAAGAGGGGATAAAAATTCCCAGCTACAGCTCACAGATGATGTCAAATGTTAAAGACTGTTAGGTATGGAGTAAAATGATGTGCCTTCTTCCTGGAAAGCTGGGAGGATGTGACTGAAGGTCCGAGCGTCTTCTCTAGATGGGTGAAGGTAAGGATTATCCTTATCTACAATGGTATCTTTTCTAGTGTCTTCCCTTTTATCTTATTTATCCCTATGTCCTATAAAGGCAATGCTGTAATAAAACCAGACTGTGTTCCAGGAAATTCTTCCTAAGAGATTTATTCACATGTGGATTCTCAATGATGATTACAGGTCAAAAAATGACTGTACAAAGTTCTCTTCATGCCTCTTCACTTGTCTTCTCCAATGCACACTCTCCTGACTTCCCATAGATATTGCCCATTCTAATTCCTTGTCATAGGTGATTTTATTTAATAAGAGATGAATTCAATGTGAATGGATGCATATAATCTCCCTGTGTCGCCACTCCACTCAGTATGGTGTTTGTGGTATTCATCTTCACAAATGCTTTGAGTCATAATTGATACACTTGGCCATATAGATAACAATCCATTTCATGAATGATTTATGAAATAAACCTGCATTTTGGATAGTAAATAAGCATTTAATATTTTCCAAATTGTGGTTATAATGAGTAGTGTTGTCAGAGGCATTGTTATCCATGAACTGATGCACATATTCATGTCTAATGACCAAGTTAATTGTATGGCTATTGATGAAAGATTTATTTATATACTTCCAAACTCAAGTCTGATGACTGATGTTTATGTTTCTAGCATTCTTTCTTACTCTCCTGGTCATGTTTGCACTGTCTCTGTGTTGGCATCCCATGTAGAGATATTTCTAATTTTGATATAGACCAATCATCTTGTTTATAATTAAGGTATTATTTTTTGTGTTATTAAAACTCTTTCCTAACCTAGAGGGCATGAGGTGACCACATAAGCTTACTGGGATTTTCCTGTAATGTTAAATCAGAATCCATTGAGAATTGTTGATATTTGTGTGAGTTTGGTGTTTAAACTTCGGTATCCATTTCTCAAGCCTCAGAAAAAGATGTGTGTGTGTGTGTGTGTGTGTGTGTGTGTGTGTGTGTGTGTGTATGTGTGTGTGTGTATGTGTGTGTGTGTTTATCTGTGTTTTTATGGAGGTAAAACTGTCACATGAAATGTCCACATAAATGGAAACTGACTTTATAGCCTCTATTCTGTTTTCTTTTTTTTTTTTTACCTTTTCTTAATATCTTTTTTCTTTTTTTATTAGATATTTTCCTTATTTACATGTAAATTTCTCCTTTCCCAGTTTCCCCTCAAAAAAACAAACAAACAAACAAAAACAACAAGAACAAATCCCTGTTGCCTCCCCCCTCCCCATGCCTGCCACCCCACCCTCTCCCACTTATTGGCCCTGGCATTCCCCTACACTGGGGCACAAAACCTTCACAAGGCCAAGGTCCTTTCCTCCTATTGATCGAATTTGCAACCCTCTACTATACACATGCTGCCAGAACATTCAGTCCCACCATGTATAGTCCTTGATTGGTGGTTGGGTCCCTGGGAGCTCTGAGGGTACTAGTTAGTAATTGTTGTTCATCCTAAGGGGCTGCAAACCCTTCAGCTCCATAGAACCTTTCTCTAACTCCTTCATTGGGGACCATGTACTCAGTTCAATGAATGGCTGTGAGCCTCTACGTCTGTATTAGTCAGGTATTGTCAGAGCCTCTCAGGAGATAGCTATATTTAGGCTGGCTTGTCCTTCCTTCAGTCTCTGCTCCATAGTTAATCTCTGCCACTCCTTCCGTGGGTATTTGATTCCCCCTTTTAAGAAAGAATGAAATGTCCACCTTTTGGTCTTCCTTCTTCTTAAGTTTCTTGTAGTTTGTGGGTTGTTCTTCCTGTATTCCAAACTTCTGGGCTAATAACTACTTATCAGAGAATGCATACCATGTGTGTTCTTTTGTGATTGGGTTACCTCACTCAGGATGATACTCTCTGTTTTTTTGATCTCAGTTCCCTCTGATTATACAATTGTCTGAATGACAATATGGAGTATTTTTTGCTATATATAAATATATATATAAATAAGTCTGTTTCTCTTTTGTTTATTTATTTTGTCTTTTGCTGTTGTTTGTTTGTTTGCTTGTTTTGAGAGGGTTGGGAGATTTTGTTGTTGTTGAGTTTTTATTTGTTTAGTTTTAAGAAAGGATCATATTCTGAAGTCTTGGCTATACTGCAACTCACATTGTAACATAGACTGACCTCACTTAAGAATTATCCTCTTGTCTTAGCATCCGGGATGGTAGAATGAAGGTGTCATGCAGAGGACTTGCCATTTGAATGGTGGCATGTTCCACTACAGCTTGTTTCCTTTGTTCATAGAAAACATAGAAAAGTGTTTGCTATTCACCTTCTTGCAACTCCCTGATAATCACAGAAATAGTGCTGTGCTGTGCACACATACTCTGTCTCTGTTTCTCTTTTCCTGCCCCCTTTCATTTTCTCTCTTTTTTCTTTCTCAAAAAAAAGTGTCCACTTACATGCAAAACCATAAATTGTATTTGTCTTAATTTATTGATTAAATTGAAAAAGACTGACATCATTTTGATATTTAGTCTTTCCATGTTTGGCTATAGTTTTCTTTCTATGCAATATAAGCCTCCTGTAATTTATTATAATTTATTATATTATATAATAGAGTTCTTAAACACAGAATGATTCATTCTAATGTAAATGAATTACCCTTTGAAAACTTCAATAACTTCTTGTTGTTGATATAAGTGAACACATTTTACATTTTTTACTGACCTTTAATCCTAGAGCATACTTTTTAACTGGCACTAATTATCTGAGTAAATTTTTAATGTATCATGTATAAATGTGCCCTTTATATCTATGTCCTAAATATCCATCAAGGCCTGGTTTTATCATGTCTGGTTATCTCTCCTCTTCTTTCCTCATGGAAAGTCTTTTATCTTCTTAACCATTTTCTTTACAGTGTGTCATCTCTTTTCTTTTCCTTCTTCCCCCCTGCTCATTAACCTCAGTTTTAACTTTTTTTCTATTTTGAAAATAATATATAGAAGATGTATCTTCTAACTACTGAAGTTTGATATATATGTTCTTTGGATTTTTTTTATTGTTAATGGCTTAACTAAAACCATATGCTTTATTTCAGTTTTACTATCATACTTTTTTATGTAATGTTTACTGATTTGTTTTACACACAGGTCTATTACAAGTTTATTTTTCTTTCTTTATTGAAAAATGTGTCTATACAATATAGTCATTTGAAGAGGTTTGACTAGCATAGACTCCTGTGTTTAAATGCTTGCTTGGCCCACAGGGAGTAATACTATTAGGAGGTTTGGCATTATTGGAGGAGGTATGTCCTTATTAAAAAACGTGTGTCACTGTGGGGTAAACTTTGAGGTCTCTCCTCAAGCTCTGCCCAGCATGGAAAAGTGCTTGCTTCTGGTTGCCTGTGGAAGATTCTCCTCATGGCTACCTTCAGATAAAAATGTAGTAGTCTCAGCTTTTCCAACACCATGTCTTCCAGCATGTTTTCTAATATGATGATAATGGACTGAACCTCTGAAACTGTAAGCCAGCCCAATTAAATATTTTTCTCTAAGAGTTGCTTGGTCATGTAGTCTCTTCACAGCAATTAAATCCAAACTAAGACATACAATATATTGTGATCACACTTTCCCTCTCTACCTACCGAGGCTCTTTCCACCTCCCACTCTACCCAACTCAACATCATTTTTTCTTCTTTAAAATAAAAACACAGCAAAGATAAATAAGAAACAAAGAATTTTTCTCCATATATATCTGTCTGTCTGTCTGTCTGTCTGTCTGTCTCTCTCTCTCTCTCTCTCTCTGTCTGTCTGTCTTTCTCTCTCACAAACATATACACACACACACACACACACACACACACACACAGTGAGAATGTCATGGGAATATTTTTCTTTTGTTTTAATCACAGGTGTGGGATATGAGACTGCTTCAGATTGTCCACAGGAACAAACTATGATTTGCCTTATGTTCTGGAAGGAGTATGATTTTTGCCATCTTCATACAGTTTGTGCAAATGTATGATATTTGGAATTCTGAGGACTCGAGAGGGTAGAAAAAAGTTAGAGGAATGAAAGGAGCCATGGCTACTGCTACTTCTTCTCCTGCTACTACCCTTGCTGTTACTGCTGCTGCTGCTGTTGCTAGTGGTGGTATTGCTAGTTGCTGTTTGGAGATACCATGATGATGAAGACCAAATTTGCCCCCAAGGAACTCTGCACCCCCAATCAGCAGAAAGTAGTGTAACAGTATCAATGCATCTTTCCCTTCTAGACTTTTTTCTCTCTTACCTAGTGTAGGGAGATTGGGAAGGATAATGGAGAAGTGTAGTAGAAGTAAAAACTCATAAAGTAGCCAAAAATCTAGATACACACACACACACACACACACACACACACACACACACACATGTTGCATGTAATTTTAAAACACTCTTTCTTGGAAGCTCTCTGGGAGTTCTTGATTATACTCTAAGAACAGCCATTGCCATGTTGCCAGCTGGTATTTTCCTAAGCACACTGCCATTCCTCCAGCTGGCTTGCTAAGCCACCCAACAATTGTCCTCCTCTTCCTCCTGGAACCTGGAAATCATGCCTCTTTATCTTTGCCCAACAATTGGCTTCTGCCATCTTTATTGACCCAATCAAGAAACAATTAGGGAACCTCCTCCTACACACACACACACACACACACACACACAGTCCACTTCCCTGCTCCCAAAATAAAACACAAAATCAGAAACCAAAATATATAAACAAAGACCAATAACTATGTAGCCTAAACAGGATTATAATTTTGTTTTTTTTTTATAGTAATTTCCCAACATTATTTTAAATATGAACTTCTAGCTTTATGGAATTGCAATTCTGGAACACTTACATACTTTGAAAAGATGCATATGTATTAAATTTCTCCAACACATTTCAATTACTTCTATGTCCTGACTCCATTAGTAGTGAAAAATGTATATTGATAAATCTCACCATTATGAGGATTTGGTTCTTTAATCTAATCAGTTTTGCTTTCCTGAATTATAGAGTTATACTATTAAGTGAATGCAATATAGAGATTTCATCCTGATAGTTTAATAATTTTATTATAAGAAAGTAATTATAGAAAAACAAACTAAATATAGAACATATAAATACATGTAAATATCTGTAAACTTACTATAATAACTTGTATTGAAATTCTACATCCCTAGGAAGTAAGGTGTTAGGTGGTAACTGGGTCATGCCACTCCTGAGAGACATCAGGGCTGTCTCTCATCTTTTCTGCCATGTGGAATTTCATCAGTTAGACAGCCAGATGGGAGGTAGCATTACCCTAGACCCCTAAATGCCAGCACTCAACAAGGCCTTAGATGTCCCAACCTCTACAAATGTGAACAAAAAATCTTTAATAGAAACTCTGAGTGTTCTGTGGTGGAAGCCAAACAAATCTAGGCAAATATTGAAAAACTATTAATACAAGGCATGATGAAGCATAGCCCTTCATTTCTAACAAATATTTTCACTTAGAAGCTATTTGTAGTATTAATATAAGTGTAGTTCCATCTTTTAGTTAGACTTCATATGCAATCTTTTCCCATTATTTTTTAAAATTTGTTTACTCATTTTATATCCTAATCAGTTCCCTCCCTATAATCTCTCACAGATCCTCCACCCATTCCCCTCTCCCTTTCTCCTTTGGGAAGGATAAGCCCCCAACCCTCCACCCTATTTCTTTTTCACACACACACACACACACACACACACACACACACACACACACACACACACACACAAGCACATCAAGCACACCAAGTCATTGCAGAACGTGGCACAGCCTCTCCCACTGAGGCCAGTCAAGATAGCTAAGTAAGAGGAACTGGATTAACAGACAGGTAATAATAGATTTAGGGACAATCTTTGCTAGAGTTGTTGGAGGACCCACATGATAATCAAGCTGCACATCTGCTCCATATGCACAAAGTTTGGGGGGGTTATGTCCAGCCCATACTGATTTTTTAGTTGGTGGGTAATTCTTGGGAAGCCCCCAAGAGTCTAGGTTAATTAACTCTGTTGGTCTTTCTGTGGCATCCCTGTCCTCTTCAGGTCCCTCAATCCTTACCCAACTCTTCCACAAGACTCCTGGAGTTTTATCTAAGGTTTGACTGAGGGCCTTTGTATCTCAGAGGACAGTTATGCTAGGCTCTTGTCTGAAAGCATAAGAGTATCATTAACAATGTATGACATTGATTCCTGCCCATGGGATGGGTCTCAAGTTGGGCCGGTCATGGTTGGCCACTCTCTCCATCTCTGCTCTCTTTGTATCTGCACATCCTGTAGGGAGGAAGTATTTTGGGTCAAAGGTTTTGTGGGTGGGATGCTGTCATTATCCCTCCTCTGGAAGTCCTGCCTGACTACAGTAAGTGCCCCCTTCAGGATACATATACCCCACTGTTAGGAATGTCAGATAGTCTCATTCATAGACACACTGGGACCTTCCCCAATCCCAGGCCTCTAGTACTTAATAGAAATACCCCCAGCCTGCCTACCACTGATTTCCATTTTTTTCTTCCCTGCTCTCTCTATCCTTTCTTCTACCCGGTTCCCTCCCTCACTCCCTCCAACTACCTACAATATCTTTTTTTTTTTTTTTTTTTTTTTTTTTGCTTTTAAGAAAGATTCAAATGTTTTCAATTAGGTCCTCCTTGTTACTTGGCTTCTTTGAGTCAATGGACTGTAACATGGTTACTCTGTATTTTGTGGCTAATATCCACTTAGAAATGACTACATATCATGCTTGTCTATTGGGTATGGGTTACTTCACTCAGGATGATAGTTTCCACTTCCATCCATTTGCCTGAAATTTTCTTGATGCCCTTATTTTTAATAGCTGAGAACTATTCCATGTATAAATGTACCACATTTTCTTTATTCATTCTTCAGTTGACAGACATCCAGGTTGTTTCCATTTTATGACTCTTATGAATAAAGCTGCTATGAAAATAATTGAGCAAGTGTCCTTGAAGGATGGTGGAGCATGTTTTGGTTATATGCTCATGAGTGGTATAGTTCAGTCTTGAGGTAGATCTATTCCCAATTTTCTGAGAATCCAACAAATTGATTTCCAGAGTGATTGGGCAAGTTTACAATTCCACCAGCAATGGAGGAGTACTCCCCTTGCTCACATCCTCACCAACATGTGCTGTTATTTGAGTTCTTGATCTTAGCTATTCTGACTGGTGTAAGGTAGACTCTCAGACTTGTTTTTATTTGCATTCCTCTGATGATTAAAGACATTGAATATTTCTTTAAATGTTTTGTGACCATTTGAGAATTCTCCGTACACCACTTTTGAGTTATTTTGATTGTTGGTATCTAACTTTTCAAGTTCTTTATGTATTTGGATATTATTGGCACCCTGTCAGATGGAGAGCTGGTGAAGATCTTTTCCCAATCTATAGGCTGCCATTTTGTCTGATTGACAGTGTCCTTTGATCTACAGAAACTTTTCAGTTTCATGAGGTCCCATTTATCATTTGTTGATCTTAGAGCCTAAACAACTGGTATTCTGTTCAGGAAGTTGTCTCCTGTACCAATGAGTTCCAGGATATTCCACACTTTCTGTCCTAATAGATTTAATGCATTTGGTTTTACATTGAAGCTTTTGAATCACTTTACCTGAGTATTGTACAGAGTGATAGGTATGGATCTATTTGCATTCTTCTACATGCAGATATCCAAATAGACAATTGCCATTTGTTGAAGATGCTCCAATGCATGGTTTTGGGATTTTTTTTTTCAAAGTTCAATTATCCATAGTTGTGTGGGTATATTTCTGGGTCTTAGATTAAATTCTAGTGATCAACACACTTCTTTGTATACCAATACCATGCAGTTGTTATTACTATTGCTCTGTAGTACAGCTTGAAGTCAGAGATAGCGATACCTCCAGAAATTCTTGTATTGTATAGTATTGTTATAGTTGTCCTGGGTGTTTTTGTTTTCCCATATGAAGTTGATATTTGTTCTTTGAAAGTCTATAAAAAATGTGTTGCAATTTTGATGGAAATTGCATTGAATCTGTATATTGTTTTGGATAAGATGACCATTTTCATCATGTTAATCCTACAGATAGTTGAGCATGGGAGATCTTTCCATCTCATGACATCTTTAATTTCTTTTTTCAAAGACTTGAAGTTCTCATCATACAGGTCTCTCACTTGTTTCGTTAAAGTTACATCAGGACATTTTACATTATTTGTGGCTATTGTTAAGTGGGTTGTCTCCTTGGCTTCTTCCTCAGCCCATTAATCACTTGTATAAGGGAGGGGTGCTGATTTATTTTAGTTAATTTTGTATCTACCCACTTTGCTGAAGGTGTTTATCAGCTGTAGAAGTTCTTTGGTAGGAATTTTGTGGTAACTTATGTATATTATCACACTATCTGCTGTGGGGGCAGTTCTGACAGCCAGAGTCCAGTAGAGCAGAACCACTTTGAACCCCGGAGACCTGCTGAGCATTTGCTTGAAGGGATGGAAGGTGTTCAGTGAACTGCTCCTGAGACCATGGCTCAGATTTCATCCCAGACCCCTCACAGCTGCCCCTGCAGGAGATGTGTGCTCTATCAGGCAGACACTGCCTCCAACTCCCAGCATTCTAGCTGGACCTTACACACAGTCATCTGACCACAAGCCAGGCATGCCACGCCCCATACAATAAAAGGGGTGGTTTTGCTCCCTCCTCTCTCTCTTCCCTCCTCACTCTTTGTTCCCTTCTTCCTTCTTCTTCTCCCTCTCGCTCTTGCTTCCCCTCTCTCTTGCTTGCTTCCTCTCTCTCTTGCTCTCTTTCTCCTCTTTGTTCTTTGTTCTCTTCTCTTCTCCCTCTTCTCCTCTCTCTCTTTCTCTCTCTCCTTTCTCTCCTTTCCTTCTCTCCACTCAACTAGCATATTTCCCCTTCCTACAATAAAATAACTGTTCATACACTGCCTCCTTTTTAATTAAGGCGCCATGCAGCAAGCAGGCCAGCCCCGGGGAGGAGAGAGAGAGAGACTCGGGCCTCACCACCAGGCCCGCAGCCACCCTAGGAGGGAGAGAGAGGCCTAGGCCTCAGCACCAGGCCCCCTGCCACCCCAGGGAGAGAGAGAGCCACAGCAGGCCTGGCCTGGGCCGCAGCCCAGGCCCCCCCCCCATCACCTTATTGAGCCAACAATCTGCCAATACTAATACTTTATTTCTTATAAATTTGTATTCCTTTGGTCTCCCATTATTGTCTTATTGCTCCAGCTAGAACTTCAAGTATTATATTGAAGAGATAGTGTTGCCAGACTTGTCTTGTCCCTGATTTAGTGGAATTGCTTTAAGTTTCTTTACATTTAATTTGATGTTGGCTATAGGCTTGCTGTATATTGTTTTTATTGTGTTGAGGTATATACTTTGTATCTCTGATCTTGCTAAGACTTTTAACATAAAAGGGTTTGGATTTCGTTAAAGGCATTTTCAGCACATAATGAAATGGCCATGTGTTTTCTTTCTTTCTTTCAATTTTTTTTTATATAGTGGATTACATTATTTTTTTTTTTTTTTTAGATTGAACCACCCGTACCTACACCCTTAGGATGGAACCTACTTTATCATGGTGGATGCTGCCATTTAAATGTTCTTGGATTAAATTTAGAGTATTTTATTAAGTATTTTTGCATCAGTGTTTGTAAAGAATATTGGTGTGAAATTCCCTTTCTTTGTTGAGTCTGTGTGGTTTGGGTATCAGGGTGACTGTGGCCTCATAAAATGAGTTAGGCAATATTCCATCTTTTTTTCTATTATGTGGAATATTTTAAGGAGTATTGGCATTAGCTCTGTTTAATTTGTTTACCTGATCTTGATTTATCTTTAATAAGTGGAAACTATCAAGAAAATATCCATGATTCTTTAGAGTTCCTCACTTTCTGTTATTATATCTCCCTTTTCATTTTTGATTTTGTTAATTAAGATATTGTCTCTCTGTGTTTTAGTTAGTATGGCTAAGGCTTTGTCATTCTTGTTGATTTTTTTTTCAAAGAACCAGCTCTTTGTTTCATTAATTCTTTAGATTGTTCTCTTTGTTTCTAATTCATTGATTTCTTCCGTCAGTTTGATTATTTCCAGTTGTCTCCTCCAGTTGTTGTGAGTATGCTTGTTTCTTTTTGTCCTAGAGCTTTCGGGTGTGCTGATAAGTTGCTAGTCTGAAATCTCACCAGTTTTGTTATGAATTTAGAGCTATGAAATTTCATCTTTTCCACTGATGTCATTGTGTCCCAAAAGTTTTGGGTATGCTGTGCCATCATTTTTATTGAATTCTAAGAAGTCATTAATTTATTTCTTAATTTTTCCCCCTTTGGCCCACATAGAGTAGAATGTTGTTCAGTTTACATGAGTTTATGTGCCTTCTGTTCCTTCTGTTGTTGAAATCCAGCTTTAATTGATGGTAATCTGATAAGATACAAGGGGTTATTTCAATTTTCTTTTATCTGTTGAAGCTTATTCTGTGCTCAATTATATGGTCAATTTTGAAGAAGGTTCTATGCGGTGCTGAGGAGAATGTATATTCTTTTTGTACAAATGATATGTTCTATAAGTATCTATTAGGTCCACTCGAATCATAACTTCTGTTAGTTTCATTATTTCTCTGTTTAATTTCTGTCTCTTTCATCCGTTCATTCATATGAGTAGGGTGTTCAAGTCTCCTGCTATTAATATGCAAGGTTCAACATGTGATTTAAGCTTTAGTAATATTTTATTCGTGAATGTGGATTTTCTTGCATTTGGGGTACAGATGTTCAAAATTGAGAAGTCCATTTGCTGTATTTTTACTTCAATGAATATGAAGTGTCCTTCCCCATCTCTTTTGATTACTTTTCATTGAAAGTCTACTTCATTAGATATTAGAATGGCTGCCTACTCCAGCTTGTTTCTTGGGTCTATTTGCTTAGAAAATCTTTCTATAGCCCTTTAGAGGTAATAATTGCTGTTGCTGTTTCTTGCTTTCTTTTTTCTTTTTTGATTTTAAGGGTATAAAATTATTTATTTCTTCTGGTTTCTTGAGTATAGTCAACCTCATTGGGTTGGAGTTTCCCTTCTAGAATCCTCTATAAAGTTGGGTTAGTAAAGGTATCATTTAAAGGTGTTTTGTCATGGAATACTTTGGACTTGAAATTAATACTTGATATTTGAATGTTTTCATGGTAACTTAAAGTTTTGTTGGGTATAGTAGTCTTGATTGACATCTATGGTCTCTTAGAGTTTGAAAGACATCTGCTCAGGCCCTTCAATCTTCTATAGTCTTTTTTGAAAAGTCAGATGTAATTTTGATAGATCTGCTTGGCTTTTTTCTCCTAACGTTTTTAATATTCTTTGTTCTTCTATACATTTAGTGTTTTAATTATTATGTGGCAAGAGGATGTTTTTTCTGGTGTTCTTTTAAATTTCTTGTATATTTATAGGCATCTCATTGTTTAGGGAAATTTTCTTCTATGATTTTGTTGAAGATGTTTTCTAGGTCTTTGAGCTAGGAATCTTCTCTTTCTACTCCTATATTCTAAAGCTTAGTCTTTTCATAGTTTCCCAAATTTCCTGGATGTTTTGTGTCATGAACATTTTAGATTTTGCATTTTTTTAATGAGTGTATTCTTCTATTATATCTTCTATACCTGAAATTCTCTTTGTCATCTCTTGTATTCAAAGGCTAGTGATACTTGTGTCTGTAGTTCCTGTTTTCTTTCCTAGGTTTTCCATCTCCAGGATTGTCTCAGTATGTGTTTTCTTTATTGTTTCTATTTCTATTTTCAGGTTTTGGACAGTTTTATTTGTATCCTTCACCCATTTTGTTGTATTTTCCGGTATTTCTCCATTTTTATTCATTTTCTCTTTAAAAGTTTCTACACGCTTGACTTTATTTTCCTGTATTTCTTTAAGGGATTTATTCATGTCTTCTTTAAAGTCTCTATCATTTTTATAGGATTAGATTCATGATCATCCTCTTTTGTTTCAGTTTATTAGGATATGCATGGCTTGGTCTAATATGATAGCTGGGCTCTGGGGTTGCCATATTGACCTAGCTCTTTTTGATTGTGTTTTTATACTGTCTTTTAGCCATCTTTTTTTTCTGATATTAGTTGAATGATCCTGATGCCAACAGGACTCCACAGGAAGGCTGGGAGAACCATGGGCCAGACAGTGGAGGGCCTGTCTCTCAAGGCTGTGTTTCAGATGGACCCAAGTCTTAAGAGATTGGTGGAGCAGTGTTTCAAGCTGACTATTCTCCCCCCCACCCCCAAACCTCCACAGATCTTCACATGGTAGCAAGCTGCAAGGCTCCTAGGAATGGAAAGGTGAGCCCAGAGCTAGACAATAGAAATCCTAATTTTCCTTACACAATTTTTAAACCTTTACAGTGCTGTTTATGTTATAAGAATGTTCATTTTGCTTATTATTTTAACTTAACTGGATATAACTGTAATTCAGCATTAAATTCACTTGTGTGTGTTCATGTTTGACAATTTTTTAAAGACAAAGTTTTATGAGATAGTTCAGTCTGCCCTGACATTTTCTTTGTACTCTGGATTTGAATTTATCTCTCTGATTGATGGGATTACAGGTATATTACTGATACTGGCTTGTAACTTCATAATGTATGTAATTTCATTTCTTATCATAATATTTGTTACAATTTTTCCTGCCTTCTGAAAGTTCTATTTTTATTATTGAAATATTTTAAAATAATTTCCTATGCCCTCTTTTTTTCAGTAGTACGTTTATAGTCACTAATTTGTAATTTTGATAGATAGTGTAATATGAACATTTAAGTTATTATTGCATATACATATAACCAAATACACACACATATATACACACACACATACACACACATATACATATACACTCATACACACACTTATACACACACACACACACACACACACACACCCCTCACATACACACCTCACATACACCACTCTAAATGGATAAGAAGAAGACTTAGCATTATGCTAATTCTATCTTCTCTGTGCTCTACATTATTTTATCATATATTATATCTCTTCATTATTATTATACTACATAATATATATTTATAAAAACGTTATATTTAGTGGCATGTAAAACTAATGTTAATTCACAATACAAATACACACACGCATAAAACAATTCATTGCTTAATGACTTAATCATTTAAATTTTGTGGTCACTGCTTTCTGTAGGTAAGGCATTATCACTGTCTTTAAGCTGTCAGGTTTAGGTTTTGTTTGTCTAAATTATGTTTATTTTAATTGTATTGATATTAGGGACATTTTTTCTTTGACACTAATTTTTTAGTTTGATGCTCTTTTATTTCTACTTTCCAACATGTTTTGAACCTATTCCATTAGCTTGTTACACTCTCATAGTTTATAAATTTGAAATGAGTTACCAGTGCCTCTTATTTACGACCTGTGGGAAGATTTATCTTTTCTGCCTTAACTTTTCTGATGTAGACAGGAGTGGTATGTCTTTCAGATATATCCTTCTTAAAGTTCTCAACAATTATCCTATCACTGCTCTAGAGGCAATGGGACCTGGGAGAATGGAGCTGATAAATGAGACAGATTCAAGTCTCATAAAATAGCCAACTTCTTTCAGAGCCTCAGACAATTTATACTCTGAGGGTGAAGAGGAGTCACATGACTAAAGTATTTAATTGACCACATACTCAGACAAAAAGCTAGTATCTACAGACATACTAAAATTGAAATAACTGCCTGAATCCTATCAGATTACCATGGATTAAAGCTGGATATCAACAACAACAGGAATAGCAGAAAGCTTGTAAACTCATGGAAACTGAACAACCCTCTACTGAATGAAAAATGAGTCAAGACAGAAAAAAAAAAGGAAGAAAGAAATTAAATACTTTCTACAATTGAATTAAATGAAAATGAATATACAGCATACCCAAACCTACAGAGTACAATGAAAGAGGTGCTAAGAAAAAAGTTTATCGCACTTGGTACATACATTAAAATAATGAAGTCCATGTTTCTTGATTCTGTGGGATTTCATGTGGTATCTTTGACCTTACTGAGACTGAATCAGGAAGCCTACCCTGGTTTAACCTAGGCCCTCAAAATATATGTTATAGTTGTGGAATTTGGTATTTTTGTGGGATTCCTAGCAGAGGGAATGGGGGCTGTTCATACCACTTTTATTTGCTGTCTCAAGGTTTCTATTCCTGCACAAACATCATGACCAAGAGGCAAGTTGTGAAGGAAAGGGTTTATTCAGCTTACTTACACATGGCTGTTGATCACCAGAGGAAGTCAGGACTGGAACTTAAGCAGGTTAGGAAGCAGGAATTGACACAGAGGCCATGGAGAGATGTTTCTTATTGGCTTGCTTCCTCCTAGCTTGCTCAGCCTGCTCTCTTATAGAACCCAAGACTTCCAGCCCAGAGATGGCACCACCCACAAGGGGCCTACCCCCTTTGATCACTAATTGAGAAAATGCCCTACAGCTGGGTCTCATGGAGGCATTTCCCCAACAGAAGCTCACTTCTCTGTGATAACTCCAGCCTGTATCAAGTTGACACACAAAACTAGCCAGTACATTTGTTTTGGGGACCCTTTTCCTCCTACTGGATTTTCTTGTCCAGCCTTAATAAAAGTAGAAGTGCCTAGTTTTATAACATGTTCAGTTGGTATTCCTAGGTCTGCCCTTTTCTGAAAGGAAATGGAGGAGGAGTAGAGAGGGAGATAAGAGGCAAGGGGAGGGAGTAAGAGGAAAAGAGAAAACTAGGATTGGGATGTAATCTATGTTGAGTATTATTTAATAAAAAAAATTGGGGTAGTGGCTGGAGAGATAGCTCAGTGGTTAAGAGCACTGACTACTCTCCCAGAAGTACTGAGTTCAATTCCCAGCAACCACATAGTGGCTGCAATGGGTTATGATGCCCCTTCTAATGTATCTGAAGACAGCTACTGAGTACTCATACATAAGAAAAATAAATAAATAAACAAATAAATAAGTAAAATTTGGGGAGATCTCATACTAACAACTTAGCAGCACATGTGAAAGCTCTAGAAGAAAAATAAATAAGCACACTCAAGAGGAGTAGATGGCAAGAAGCTGAAATCAATAAAATAGAAACAAAGAGAAAAATGAAAAGAATCAATAAAACAGAGTTGGTTCTTTATGAAAACAAACAAAAAAAAGGGATAGGCCCTTATCTAACTAAAAGACAGAGAAAGAATATCCAAATTTACAAAATCAGAAATGAAAAAGGGGGCATAACAACAGACACTGAGGAAATCCAAAGAATGATAAGAACATACTCTAAGAAATTTACATTTTATTATATTACTTTATTCATCACTAGGACAAAATATCTGACAAAAGCAACCTAAAGAAAAACAGGTTTATGTTGCTGTATGGCTTGAAAATATTATCCATTGAGGTAGGCAGGTATAGAGACAGAATTATGATATATGGTCACATTGGGTCTGCAGTCAGTAAGCAGAGAAAGAAATGCTGGCAATGTTCTTCTGGCTTTTAAATTTTATTTATTATTGGAACCAATGTATGACATGATACTGGTCACATTCATCATGAGTCTTCCTCATTCAGTTAAGCTTTTTGTGAAACTCCCTCGTTGACAAACTGTAAAGTGTTCCTATGGTGAATAAAAATCTTATCAAGTTGGCAATCAGTATTAACAGTCAAAACTGAATGTCTTTTCTATGGTATTACTCTAAGGATTTTATACTCTTGTTTGTTTGTTTGTTTGTTTGTTTTTCATGTATCCATGTGACTACTGTCTTCTGACTCAATTCCTATTGGTGTTTTGTTTTCTGGTGTTCTGTTGTTGTTGCTCTTCTGTTGTTCAGGTACAACCAAGTGGTGTCTTTGATATTCATTGTTGAGACCTGTCTTAGTCAGGGTTTTATTCTTGTACAAACATCATGACTACGAAGCAAATTGGGGAGGAAAGGGTTTATTTGGCTTAGTTTTACATTGCTGTTTATTACAAGGAAGTCAGGACTGGAACTCAAGCAGGTCAGGAAGCAGGAGCTTATGCAGAGGCCATGGAGGGATGTTTTTTACTGGCTTGTTTCTTTTGGCTTGCTCAGCCTGCTCTCTTATAGAACTCAAGACTTCTAGCCCAGAGATGGCACCACCCACAAGGGGCCCTACCACCTTGGTCACTAATTGAGAAAATGTCCCACAGCTGGATCTCATGGAGGTACTACCCCAACTGAAACTCCCTTTTCTGTGATAACTACAGCCTGTGTCAAGTTGACACACAAAACTAGCCAGTATAATTGACCCCTTATCAATTTGACACAGAAACACATCACTATTAAGCCTCAATTCTTATGTTCTTATTCATCTCCAAGATTTAAAGTCTTACAGTCTTTATATATTAAAAGTTTAATCAATTTAAAATGTTTAATATTTTTTAAAATTTAAAGTCTCTTAACTGTGGGCTCTACTAAAATATATTTTTTTCAAGAGGGAAAAATATTAGGGCACAGTCATAATTAAAAGCAAAACCAACTGGGACCTAATTTACGATTTTTTGGGCTCCTCCAAGGGCTTGAGTCACCTCTCCAGCTCTGTCTTTTGTAGCACACATTTTGTTTTTTGGGCTCTAGATGTCTGTACTTTACTGCTGCTGCTGTTTTTGGTGGTCATTTATGGTACTGGCATCACAAAAACACTGTCATCTGCTGTAACTAGGCTTTACCAATAGCCTCTCATAGGCTCTCTTCGTGGTGCCAGGCCTCAACTCCTTTGCATGAGTCCTGGGCCCTTAATTGTAACTGAGGCTGCACCTTCACTAATGGCCTTCCATGGCCTCTCACTGTGCTAAGCCTCAGCTGTTCTTCAAGACCCCCTTGTGTTGTCAAAACCAGTATCACCTGGGTGACTCTTACACATTATCAAGTCTTGCTGCAGCACAAGGTACAACCTTGGCTATTTTTGGAATACAGCCTCTTTGTGCTCTCAGAAAACACTTCTCAGAAGATGTTATCTCAATAATGTTGGTCTCTTTTTAATTACCGCTAATTTTTTAGCTCCAGCTAACCAGCATTAATAGTCTCAGTAATGTAAAGTTCTCTCTTTAGTAGTTTTGGTATCTTGTTAATCACAGCTGATACTTCAACCCTAGCTAATCAGAACTATAGAACCTTTACAATCAAAACAACGTGGCCCTGATAAGAGTCTTTAATCTTCTCTCTGAAATTTTACAAGCCAGGCCTCCATTTTTTGTACTGTTTTCAATATGATTTTTTAAGCTCTCACAGAACATTTTACAGAGTTTTTAACAGTGGCTCTTCTAGTTCAAAGTTTTAAAGTCCTTCTACAATCCTCTCTAAAACATGGTCAGGTTGTTACAGGAATACCCTACTTCTGGTACCAATTTGTCTTAGTCAGGATTTTTATTCCTGTACAAACATCATGACCACGAAGCAAGTTGGGGAGGAAAGGGTTTGTTTGGCTTATTTTTACATTGCTGTTTATTACAAGGAAGTCAGGACTGGAACTCAAGCAGGTCAGGAAGCAGGAGCTGATGCAGAGGCCATGGAGGGATGTTTTTTACTGACTTGTTTCTTCTGGCTTGCTAAGCCTGCTCTCTTATAGAACTCCAGACTTCTAGCCCAGAGATGGCACCACCCACAAGGGGCCCTACCCCCTTGGTCACTCATTGAGAAAATGTCCCACAGCTGGATCTCATGTAGGCACTACCCCAACTGAAACTCCCTTTTCTGTGATAAATACAGCCTGTGTCAAGTTGACACACAAAACTAGCCAGTATAAGTCCCATGTTTCTTTTTCAGTGTCTATACTTCATGCTTTCTTCCATGTGCTCATTTTCCAGGTGATTGATTATTTTAATTTGTATTACTCTATATTGTATCTGAAGTGTTGTATACATGGGATGAGGCTGTACAGGATGTTGCTTTTTTTCAAGATGCAGAATCCCAAATCTTCTTAATATAATCTCAGTACAACATTATCCCAAGATAATGTTCTGCTTGTAGGATTGCTATACTTAATGTGTATCATGGTTGTTCATCCTTACTTTTAAGATCTAAAACCCAACTTTTAAGATCCTAACTCAACTCTTGTGGCTGTTCACACCCTCTGTTTCCCAACCAAATCTGAACTCCTAACATTTGTCTGTTTACATTACTCCAGAAAAATGTACTCCCCAGCTTCTTCACATCTCTGTCAACCTTTAGAACTAAGCAAAGGTCAAGAATAATCAAGGAGCCCAGGTTGCCTGTTAACTATGGAGTTCTTCTTTTTATTTTTAAACCAGATTTACAAACCTTCATAAATGTCTTCACATTTAAAATTGTGTAACCTATCTTTCCTATTAATTTCATTGTAGTTATTTGAACATTCTAATCCCAAAGTTATGCAAGTAAGAGCTTCTACAGTGACATTTTAATGACTAGATCATAGGCTAGTTATAAAAGGAATTATATCTTCTAGCTACCCCTTTCAAAAGACACACAATCTTGGTATTTTAATTATAAGCTGTAAGCGTAGATTGGGCAGGTTTTGAACTATCCTAACTTACATCCCAGGTCTCTGGTTACTTGATGTTTGATTCTCGCCCACCTTATCCTCAAAGTCCATTTCTCCCAGGCCCCATACTCGTAATCCATCTCCTCTTCTGATGGCCTCCCCATCTTTCAGTGTTCGTTTTCCTTCTTTTCTTGTTTCTCATAAGACCCCTCATTCCATTCTTAAGTCTTGCCTTTCTCTCTTTACTGCACAATCACAGGCTCTAGCCTTTATTAGCTAATTGACCTTAAACTGGGGATCAGGGTTTACATGGCTTCCACTTGGTATACCTAAGGATATACACATTGGGGGATTAACCAGATATTAGGAGCTAGTATTTAGAATTTGAATGCTTAGTATTACCAGCCTAACCTCCAACAGGTATTGCCCTGACAAATTCACTTTGTGAGTACCTGGCATTCATCTATGCAGAAAGAATGTTTAACAGAACGTACCTGTTATTGAGTAGCACTTGTAGTGATAATAATTTAAAAGAAGTTGATGTTTCACTGCTCAAGAAAAGATTACAAGAACTGAAATAATCTTGACACAGAGTATTATTGCATGACTTGAAATCTACACTGAACATTAGAATAAAACAATTTACATAAAGTGAGGAGCTGGAGAGGTATAGTTAAGGATGTAAAGGAGCAGATATGCAAATTATGAGATCTAGTTCTCCAATACACAGTGTAATAAGTGTAGGTAATAAGATCCTACTAGGAGTTTTGCTAAGAAAGTAGTTTTTTTAGGTCACAAACAAAATAAAAAAGAGAAAAGGAAAATATCTCTACAAAACTGAACAATAGTTTTTATTTCTTGCATGTAAAATTATGTCAAGCTCAAAAGTAGGTAGATATTGACTGAAAAGAGACATAAATAGTAAAGGAAGTGAAAAATTACAACAGATTGTTCTAAATATTTGTTATTTATTCCATCCAGGATATGTTTTTCTTAAAATCTCTCCAAGACAAAAAGGTTAAAATATATTTCTATGTGTTTTGAACAACATAGTATTAATTGTCCTGGTGGAAGAAATGTAGAAACTTTCAGATCAGAACTGGGGAGATGTCTCAGTTGGTAAAGTGC
The DNA here is from genome assembly GCA_019843815.1 of Montemys delectorum. Classification (NCBI taxonomy): domain Eukaryota; kingdom Metazoa; phylum Chordata; class Mammalia; order Rodentia; family Muridae; genus Montemys; species Montemys delectorum. The sequence continues at coordinate 3,506 of JADRCD010233645.1, read as the reverse complement.
TTACCACGTAAGTATGAGGACCTCAGTCTGAATCTTGAGTAGACAAAAATGACAAAAAAAATGCACATCTAGATATACATTTTTACACATACATATGATCACATATATACATTTATACACACACAAATAAAATTTCATATTACATTATACATGGTTAATGTACAATTAATTAGGGAAATCATGAATAAGATTATGGATCATATGGAAAATATTCAATTTCAGTGTTTGTACATGACATTTTTAGTCCAATGACAATATCATAGAACTCTTTAGCACCAGGTTTTTTTGCTTGTTTGTTTTTCGAGACAGAGTTTCTCTGTATAGCCCTGGCTGTCCTGGAACTCACTCTGTAAACCAGGCTGGCCTCGAGCTCAGAAATCTGCCCACCTCTGCCTCCCAACTGCTGGAATTAAAGGTGTGTGCCACCACCACCCAGCTTAGCACCAGGTTTTAAAAGGAACAGAATTCAAGATACCTACTAGTTCTCCCAATTATATGAAGTTGACATTTGTCTAATTCATGAAGACCCTAAGATTCTTTTTTTTTTCTTTTTTTATTTTTGTGAACATTGCCCAGGGTTCACCAGGAAGACAGAATAAAACTAATTCCAGAATCATTGAAAAACTAAAACCAAGCACACATCTTTACCGAGATCAGTTTTCCATGATGGATGTGCAAAGTAATAGAGTCTTTGGAGCAAGGAAGCACTTCTGATTGACCTCCTGCAAGTCCAGAGGGCAAACTAGCTCTGTCTTATCTCAGTAGCTGTGTGAAACAGAAGATACTCACCCAGCAGAGCTTTATGCTGGAAACATTTGTAGACACAGGGAACAAAGTGGAAAAAAAAAAAAAACCAGACAAGCGTCTGTGCAGGTATGGAGATTAAATTGTTGTGGGAGGAGAAGACAATCTGATGAAGGCTAACAAGGGAAATGATACAATTTTAGATAGATGGCTTTGCAGAGAATCACATATTCCCTTGTGCATGAAACAGTGGGAGTTCCCAATTACTCTGAAAAGCTGGTGCTCCTTCTGGGAAGATTAGATGTTCCTGTTTCTGGAGGTTTGGGGAGGGATGTCGCAAAACTAATAACGTAGTGTTTGGGAGTGGGTTCTACTGACAGAAAAATAAATGTTACAAAAATATGCACTATTTCCCTTGGTGCACCTGGAATATTCCTTCTGGGTAGTCTTTGCTATCTCTCCTGTTCAGCGTTAGTGGGTTATTATTATGCACTACAATAATTTCAACATTTTTACTGAGTATTTAAGAGTACTTAGGTTAATTTTATTAGGAAAGTTACAGCTTCCATTTGGGGACTGTTATTTATTCAGACTTTTGCTGAATCCAGAAGGTGCTATGGTAGCAAGAGTCCAAGCAGGATTATCATCAGCCTGGCCCCTCACATAAACTAGGGCCAGAGTAACAAGCCATACTTTCTTACTTGATAAATAAACTCACCAACATACCTTTTACTGGAATCACTCTGACACCAAATTGGTGAATGCTTTGACCTATGTGGTGGTTCATGTTTCACAAAAATATAAAATCCCCAAAGAAAGTGTTTTGCGAACCAAGGAATGAGGCAAAAGAACATGTCATATCCCACTTGGGATGTCTGATTGACCTTTATGTGCAAGGGCAACTTGCTTCTAACATTTCAAAGTGGTTGCTTGTTTCAAATTTTAAAATTACACTCCCAAAGTCATATATGTATATGTGTGTGTGTGTACATATGTATATATATGTATGTGTACATATATATACATGTGTGTATATATGTGTATGTGTATCTAGATGTGTATCTATATGTGTATATAAATGTGTATATATACATATATATACACACACATATATATATTGCTTATATGTGATCCCATGTCATTATCTTTATATCCATTTCAGCTTTTTAGTAGTAACAGTAGAAAATACTCTTTGATTCATGCACCAGACTAATTGGCCAACTACTAATATTTTTAACTCCTCCATAAAAATGTGTGTATTGATTTTATAATGTATTTACCCTTAACAAACCTAGGAAGTAAAATTATTATTTTTTCATTATTCTGATATTACAAGTGAGAAAATTCCAAAAGGAAATGCACTTGTATATATGCTTGAAAACTATCAGTAATAATAATGGGATCTCCACAAACCAAATAGTAAATGATGTCTTATTTTTATGACTAAACTCTAATGTGAGGTACTAGGCTACCATAATGTATCAGTGTAAAGGTGTTGTCTTCTATATTGGACATACATGGGTAAAACCTAAAATTTTCATCACTGGGAAATAGAAGGACAAGACATTTCTATGGCAGAAGAGATAGGAAATGAAAGGGAAAAGACCCAAGAACAAGACAGGTGGAGGCTCCTCTACTCTCACAGTTCTTGAAGAGTTGTTTGGCAGATTTCACTACTTGCATGTATGCTGCATGGAAGCTAAATTAATTTTCACTGTGCCTTTGTCCCACTAACCCTGTTCAGATTCTTGCATTCTGACCCAGGTCTGCAGGGTGAAAAGACATACTGCTTGAGACTCACAAGGGAGACTCTTCTCTCTACATCCTCTCTCCCTCTTGTTGGACCTTGTGCTATACCTGAGGAGACATCTTTTCCTCAGACTTCATTTTTTGCTTGTGATCTCTCATCAGTGTGCAGGTTAAGCAGTGAGTGAACTTTTATATTCAAGAACCTCAGATTTTACACAAGTGCACATGTATGCAGCACTGTCATGTGTTGTTCCATTAAAAGATTTATTTAATGCTACTGTGTCAAACGATGTATCTTTGGTTTGCTTTTTTGATTTTGTTATATAGTTATTAACTTATTGGGTTGTTACATATGCTTCCATTTTACTCAGTTATGCATGCATCTAGACATATATATATACATATATGTACATATATATACATATATATGCAAGTGCTCCTGCATACTGGAATAAGCAACTCACCCCGCCCCGGCTTTGTATATTTAAACTCTAAAGATGCCTCAGCGTCTCCAGAATGGTTATAACATGTTTCCCATCTCACATGTAGAAACAGCTACTTACAAATAGAACAAATACACAATGGTATTTAGCAGTTTTAATTTGTCTTCTCAAAATAATTACAACACCATCTGAATTTGCAATTGTGAGTAAGGAAAAGATTTCAATATGGTTTCACCATCTTCTCTGTCCCTCAGCTTTTGTGCAGGGGTTGGGGTGGTGCATGAGAGGAGATACAGGCAGCTCAGCAGTTGTCACTGGACCTCCGTCTAGCTGCCACTGGCTTCACAGTCCAGGTGAGAGCCCGACTGTCAAAAAGGCCTGGGAGGTGCTGTCAAAACATCACCAGTTATAAAAAAAATAAATAAAATAAATAAAAAAAAGAATGAAATTTAGGCTGTCATTCTCCTTTTTCTGGATATAACTTTAAGTAATAAATCACAGCAGGAGAGCAAATGGAAAACATAACCATTTAGCCTGCTTATTTTTTTTTCCTTTTTTGTTTATTGGATA
>JADRCD010233644.1:0-40880 GCA_019843815.1 Montemys delectorum | reverse complement strand
TTATATCATATTCTCCCTGGTAATTATGCTTGATGTTCTTGGTCACTTGTAGAGACCTTCCTGGGTTCCAGGCTCAAAGCACAAAGGACAGAGCAGAGGCTGGAGTCCCTGACCAGCAGCTTGGCTTTGTGCGCACATGGAAGGCTCTAGTCCATTCTCCAGGCCTCTCCCAAAGCAAGGAGAAGACACCAAAGAAAGATGTTAGGGGATGTCTAAGCTGGGGTGAGGGCTTCTTAGAGGTGAACTTGGGCCTCAGAAGACAGAGGAGATTCAGGAGGGAGAGCTGCTTTGGAAAGGTCTCGGTAGGGTCAGTTGGAGTGTGGTCCAAGTGGCTTCAGCATAGGCATCTCCCACAGATGTCTGCTAGATGGACAGTCATTTGGTTTCTTGGACCTTGTTTCTTGTGGCTCCTTGGACCCTGGCACACTAAGGATGCATGCTCCCAGCATTTGTTGCATAGACTTAATTTGGAATAATGGTAACAGCGAGTGACCCAGAGGAGTAACACAGGGGCCAAATAAGCAACTTACCCTCTGAATCCTCCCTAGAACCTGCAGATGTACCCACAGGTGAGAGTTCTTTCTTGGCAGTTTCTCATAAATTCATAGTGTAGAGGAAGCTCACCCTTCCTTCTTTCTGGTTAAGGGGAAGCACAGACAGGAGATGTTGCCCAAGCTCGTAGAACAAATGGAGGTTCCAACTCCATGTACTTCAGGGATCCCACAGGGGAACGTTTGGATCACAACTGGAGAGGGGGTTCCAAAGACTAAGAGAATCCATGCAGTTCCCAAGCACTGACATTTAGAGCAGAAGGGAATGTTTTGAAAGCACACAGACCTGGCTTTGAGTTCTCCTGAGCTTCCCTGTAGGATCTGGGGTAGTGACTCATCTTTCACGCGGAGATTAAAGGAGTGGATGGATACAGGTTAGGATAACAGGAGGGAGCCCTCGAGGAATGTCAGCTACCAGGTATTGCCAGGTTGCTTTGTCTCTGGCCTTAATTTTCTAGGATGCAAATGGACTGAATGACCCACCCTCCCTGAGTAGGCCTGCTGGGAACATGAAGGAAACAATGCACTCAGGTCTTCTCCCTGTGTCTGGAACCCTCCCTCTGTTGAAGCTCTGCTTGCTGCTAGAGTAAGTGACACCCGCTCTAAGAAAAGCCCTACGTGTGAACTGGAACGTTCAGGCGACAGCCGAGGAAACAGACCTTCCTTTCCATTTCCCTCTCCACCTGGCGAGAATTTCCAGCGCTCAGGGTAAAGCGGATGAGTGCGTGGGCCCAGTGGGTGTTCCTTGGGCTAAGGAGCCCTGCTGGATCCAGCTCCCAGAATGCTCTTGGGGGAGGCCTGGAGAGGCGGCTAATGGTGCTCGCTCAGATGCCAAGCCTGGCTAGAAATCTGTCAGGCAACTGGGCACTTCCTATAGTATGGGGTGGAGCAGAGTGTGCAGGGACACAAAGCAGGGACATCTCTCTTCCAAAGACAGTCATGGACCGGAGCCCATGCAAGAGATGACTGCAAATTAATGAGTATCTATGCTGCTCTGGGCACTGGGCCAAGTGGCTGACCGGATCCTAGCCACCACCATCTGTGCTGTGGGGCACATCATTTCCTGTATCTCAGCCTCAGTCTCCCTCTCTGTGAATTGCCCTACCAACTGGAGTGGCATCAACTCCTAGCACTGGGGACTGGCTGACTCATAAACTAGTGCAAATGTTACCTAGATCTGGGGTTTGGCTGTAGGGTATCCATTGATGGATCTTTCAATACTCTGAAGAAAGGGAAAGCAGTTGGTGTTAAAAGGGTGGCTCCCTGGGGCTCGCCTGTCTCCTGGCATACACAGGGAAAGTATGTAACAAATTGTGTTTGTGGAGAAGCTGCCTCGGATAGCCAAGGATGAACTTGCTTTGTTTTCAGAGTAGACAGAAGTGGAGGCCTGTGGAGTCAGAGACTTGGAGATGGGGGACCTGATGGGAGACTTTGAAGTAGAAATTCTGTTGGTCAGGGAACTTGAAAGTTGGGGAACAAGTCCTGGGTTAGGGGACTTGACAAGAAGGGAGCTGCAGGATCGGGGCTCTAGGAGGTGGAAAAGCCCTATGAGGTCAGGACATTTGGAGGAGGAGCGGAGCTTGTGAGGTTGGGGAACCCTGCAGGATCAGGAGACTTAGAGATGAGGAGCCAACAGATTAGGTGATCTGACAAAGACCACATAACCAGTCAGGGGCAGGGGCAACACTAGAATGGCAGATGACCCCTGTAGATGACACTAAGCATTGCTCAGTGCACAGGGCACCTCCCCAGCACCTGTGCCAACTTGCCTTGTCTCACTAGGCTGAGGGTTCTGGGCTGGCTCCTATTCTGAAGGACAGTTGGGTAAAACTGTTCCCCAAGTGGCCCTTTGTAAGCCACCCAGACCTCCTAGTGGGCACCTTTCCCATAAGGCAGGGAGCTAAATTACGGAGATGTGCCCAAGCCTGTGGATTCAGAAAGTGTGACACCACTGGTCAGGGACACAGCCTCAGTGGCTCTCACAGACATTCTCCCACCTCTACATTCTGGTGTCTCTGGGTTTCCAGGCTTCCCTGGCAAGCCTGAATGCTGCCAAAGCATTTGGTTATTTTGCTCATTTTATTAATAAATGTGTCCTGATGCCAAGCGCATGGAAACTGCTGCCTGGGAACAGTATCAGAAACATGCTCTGGGGAATCATCTATCTGAGCTGTGGCTACAGGAGAAACAGACAGGGATCCGAGGGGAAAGGAAGCAGGCCACCGGATGGCCTATGTAAGACACCTGGGGGTTATCTGAGGACCTCAGGGACTTGGAGGAACCAGACAGGAATGTTGCTCTTAACTTGTGAATTGAACTGCCAATTTCCAGACAGTACAGATCAGAATTGCTCCTAAGAGCCATTTTTAAACACGTCCATTTCCCCCATATCCTTTCTTTTCCATTATCTCTAGTGGGTGGTGGGCTAAAGAGGAGGTTAAAGCATTTAAGAACCATCATTTAAAATAGGATTTGAAAAAGATTAAAGTTACATGGGAGGAAGCCTGTTACCTTAACCCCATAACCAGATGAACCCCTGCTTGGCCCAAACACTGACAGATGGCATACTTCCTCCCAGAGCTGCTGTGCCTCAGGCAGCAGCAATCAGAGTTCAAGGTAGCTACAAGGTCCTACAAAAGGACCTTGACAAGCTCAGTCAGAGAGTAAACCCAGCCTCAATGAAGACATAGGCCTAGGGCCTGTTCTATGGAGAGATCTGGCAATTTCACATGTTAAGGATATGGCCAGGGGGCTGCCACACCCGGCTGCCACACCCGAGTCCACAGCTGTGGAATCTACTCCTGATAAGGATGCTGTCAGGGGAGGTACCCCCAAATCAAATACCTCACAAGCCCAAGTAGGACACATGGGCTCCTGGTCCCTTCAGAACCCCCTTCCTTCCAGCTGGGTTGTGTGTTCCAGTCTATTACTAGGCAGTGAATAAATAATCCCAAGGCCCTGGCAGGATCTTTACCCTTTAAGGAAATAAAACTCAGTTCATTTGAGAGGGAGAGAGCACCACCCCAGATCAAAGTCAGCTGGGGGAGTGCTGCTTGCAGGGGCTATCAAGGCTGGAGCAAAGCAGACAGACAGACAGGCAGATAGGCAGGCAGGCAGGCAAGTGAATAGAAAGATAGCAACAAAGGCCAGGCAGATCAAGGGTTTCTGAGAGGGTCCCTCAGCAATATCAGGCCAAGCGGTGACCGTGTGTGTCATCATCCAGACAGCCACCTCCTATGGAAGCCGTCAGTGGGCTCATCCTGGGCTCTTCGAATATTAGCCTGGCCCCTCCTCCCAGTTGGATTCTGGCCTTGAAACCAGCAGATCTGGAGACACAGGCTGTGTGGTCTAAGTGGTAGAGTGCTTGCCAAGCATGCAGGAGTCCCTGGGTTCTATCCCCACACTGCATAAGCTGGATGGCACATCCCCGTAATTCTAGCACTTGGAAAGAGAGGCAGGGGTACCAAGGTCAAGAAGCTATGTTTATGGAGGAAGTCTGAAGCCTCTGAGACCCTATCTCATGGTAATAACGATAAAGTCCTCCTGGCCATGCTTCCCCTGTAGGACATGTGACTGCTCCCCCCTCCCCCAATACACACTCCTTGGTCTCAGCTGCAATGTCAGCCTTAAAGGACCTCGATCTGTCTTAGAACCTCTGTAACATTTGGTACTATGTCAGTCTGAACAGACTCCGTTGTGTCCCTTATGATAAGCTGCTAAGTTAGGAGCTCCTCAGAAGATCCAGCTGTCTACATTGCCCTATGCCCCCAGCATAGACTGTAGGTGCTCGATGAATAATGCCTGGGGAAATGAATGAATCAGGTTGAATGGCCTTAAGGGCACCTGGGGAAGAACCTGGAGAGTCTGGCTCCCACTTTTCCAGCTGAAGACCTGGTCAACCATCTACCCTGTCCTGATACCACAGGGCAAGAGGTGCAGCCCAAGAAAGATGCAGGAAGGAGGGCAGCAAGAGAGGAGGGAATGACAGAAAGTAGCCTTAGCGCTCTGGTCTCCTTATAGAGAATGCTGATCCTCAGCCTTGGTGCTGGATAAGCCATGCAGTAAATGACCTGAGTTCCCTGGTCTGGTGGCTCTGAACATCCCCTTCCCTCTCCCCGAAACCCATCACCCTTCCCTAAGCAGCTGATGGCTTGTCTTTCATAGCTTGTCTGGGCTGTGGCTGTGCCCAGCTGCTCAAACCTCTCCCCTCCTCACACTATTCTGCTGGAATCTGCTAATCCCCTAGACCAGCTTCTTCCTGACACAGGACAAAGGATACAGGATGACTTGTGGGGGCCTCTTCTCCCAGGAAGAGGGCCTCTCGTGACTTAGCAGGGGACAGGGGCTAACCATCTGTTCTTCAAGCTAGCTCCTTACAGAGAGGCCATTCAGAGCTCCGTGGCCCGTGTCTGCCCCTTCCTGCCCCAGGAAGGAGCAGATGGCCCAGCTGCCATCCAGGAGTCTGAGAGCCCTAAGGATCAGGGGGCAGTGGTGGGTCTGTCCTGCACTTATGTATGTGGGCATCTTCCTTTCCTGGGTCTTTGTCCTAGGATTAGATGGGAGCCTACCACACTCAGCTCCAAGACACCCATCCTAAATCCTAAGGATGCCTTCTGCTGCTGGGGTCCTGAACTCCCCCAGGAGACACTGGTCACCTAGTTCGCGTCTCATAAATTATGCTGTAAGGCAGTATTTCACACCCTTCCTAATGCTGCGACCCTTTAATACAGTTTTTCATGCTGTGGTGACCCCTGGCTATTAAATTATTTTCATTGCTACTTCATAACTGTAATCTTGCTACTGTTATGAATTACAGTGTGAATATGTGTTCTCCAACGGTCTTAGGTGACCACTATAAAAAAAAAGTTGTTTAACCCACAGGATGAGAACCCGTGCCCTGGGAGGTCTGGACATGTCTGGGTGGAATCCCAGGACCTCACTCTAGGCAAGTGATGTGTTACTGAGCTGTATCCACAGCCCTCTTTCTACTTTTAAATCAATGTCTCCCTAAGTTGCCCAGGCAGGCCTCAGCCTCCACCTCCCAATCTCACTCCTACCCCCGTACTGAGACTACAGGCCCAGTTGATTGAGTGACTGAATAAGACAGGTTTCTCAGGTTTACCTCTGACCTCAAACTCCCCTGTAGCTCATGACCTTTAACTTCTGCTGCTCCTCCCTCCACTCTAATCTGGGATTACTCGGGGGAGGGCATCACACCCAGTTTAAGGGGTGCTAGGGATCGAACCCAGGCCCCCCATGCATGCTATGAGAGCATTCTACCAACTGAGCCACATTCCCAGCTGTGTTTTTAATAGATCTCACAAGAGTCCATGAAGGTCTCTGCCCTCTGGCTGTTTCTGTTTATTTCCAGCCTGGGTAACAGTTAGAGGTCTGTGACTAGGGGCATGGGAATAATTGTGATCCCCACTTAACCCAGGAAGAAACTGAGACACACACACCCCTCCCAAAGGCAGGCAGTTTTCCAAAACAAATTTCACTAGGTCTGTTCTTGCAGAGCTGGTGGCTCCCAAGTTAATAACTTCTGGACACACACATCCCCAAGGGAAAGGAGGGATCCCTTGAAAGGCTGCCCTCCTCTACACAGCTCCCTTGGAAGGCCCCAAGTCCTGAAAAGATCATGCTACCTCCCTCATCCCCAGTGAATCCTAAATAAAAATAACAGAAACTCCAAATTAACTGTAAGGAAATCCCACTGCACCACAGGCACTCTGAAAGCAGCTCTTAAAAGGAAAAAGGGAAATTGTTTAAAATGTCTCTCCCATCTTATTAGTGGGCCTGAGTCTAGGATGAAATTTCTCATCTTGTTCTTCCTGGTGGTCTGTACCCCCTGCCCCACCCCAACCCCACCCAACTCCCACCCTCAGCATGGGATCTGGGCAGGTGGACAGCTGGACCACCCTCTGGGCCAGGTGGGCTGCTTGTCCTCTTCTCTCCTTGTCAACCCAGCTTCCCTGGAAAGACATCCCTGGTTTCCTCCAGCCCTCCCCACTTCCCCCTCCCCCCTCCCCTTTCCTCAATTGAATCATCTCTCCAGGAAGGTAAGGAAGTCCTCCACAATTTACCAAAGACCTACTCTCTCTCTCTCTCTCTCTCTCTCTCTCTCTCTCTCTCTCTCTCTCTCTCTCTCTCTCTCTCTTAAAGAATGGGAAAACAGGGAAGCCTGGAGGGTCTACAGTAACCCAAAGGCCTGCTGTGTGTCCCTAAGTTCCCTAACCGCCCTGTGCTTTAGCAGTAACACAGGGCCTACACTGCATGTGTGCCTTGACTCTGAGGGAGGAAGGCAGCAAGGCAATGCCCTTCAGAAGGGGCTTAGCACAGAGCCACCGGCCAAGACGCAAGAGGCTTGCGTGCCCAAGAGCAGTTGGCCACTGGAGTCAAGAGTGGTCCAGGCAAGATGTCCATCTGGGATGCCTGGAACTCTCTGGGAGACTTTGGCCAACGCCCACCACCATTCAGAACCTCAGTCTCACAATCTACAAAGGGAGAGTGGGGACTAGAGCCATTGCCTAGTCCCTAAAGGAGCTGACTTCTCACTGTAGCACTTTCTATAGCTCCCACATACTGACCCCCATCATCTCAAGACACCCGCCCCAAGGCTCTCCCAAATGGAAGCTCTTGGCACTGGTTTCTCAGTCCCCTCTGGCAGGAAAGGCAGGGCCCCATTGACAGCCCGATGACACTGCTGTGTCCCACTGTCACTCTTGAGTTCCAGCCCCAGAGGAAGTCTCTGGGGGCTGAAACCATCTCCCACCATTGTGCCGATGGGGACAATGATGTCCTGGGTTTAAGCACTAAACTCAGCCCCGGAAGCCTAAGGAGTCCCAGGTCGCAGCTTGATTGCTTGTGGTGAGTCAGGCTTGGACAGCATCACAACAGCAATTACTCCTTAAATGGGTGATTTCTCACTGTTGATGCAGCTAGGTGGCCTTTTTTATTTTCTTTTCAGTTTGCATTCGCCAGGCAGGGGGAGGGGGACTCAGCTTGAAGAAAGAAACAAAAGGAAGACAATGAAAATGCCATGGGGTGGGAAGAGGTCTGGGCAGCGAGAAGCTCGGGCTGCCTGATTTCTCGCCATCTGGGAGGCCACCCAGAGAGGAAGGGAGGAGGGGCGGGCCCGACAGCAGGTGTGTGGGGCGGTGTCAGAGGTTGCTATTGGCTCCTGGCTCTTTCCTGAAGTTCCGATGGGCCTGTTGGGAGACGGGAGGGCAGCCGAGCCCACCTCCCTTTCAAGTGGCCCTCGTTTCCTTGTGTCTTCCTTTCTGAAGGTTTCCCTGTGCCTGGCACTGGGTTAGGCGAGAAGAAGCAAGAATATCATCTGGGAATGTAGCTGAGTTGGTAGAATGCTTGCTCATTATGCATGCCTGGGGTTCCATTCCCCCCCCACACCCCCAATCTCATAAAGTGGGCGGAGTCAAACACACGTAATTCTAGCACTGGGGAGGTGGAGGGAGGAGGAACAGAAGTTTGAGTTCATTATTGGTTAGCCTAGGTTACACGAGGTTGCCAAAAAGAGAAGAAAAAGAAGAAAAAGAGACCAAACAAAGAAACATATGGTCCTGGCCGTGGAGCCCAGAGCTAGCCCTGGGCGCTAGAACGCAGCTGTTACATCTAGTTCAGGGCCCCTTGGGAGTGGCTGCCAGTTTGAGGTGTCTTGGGGGGCCTTGGCCACGGGGTCAGGGGTCAGGAAGGCTCTTCAGAGAAAATAATATCCAATCTGGCGTAAAAAGAACGTGAACAAAAAAATGATAATAAGGGCTGGTGAGATGGCTCAGCGTGTAAGAGCACCGACTGACTGCTCTTCCGAAGGTCCTGAGTTCAAATCCCAGCAACCACACGGTGGCTCACAACCATCTGTAATGAAATCTGATGCCCCTTCTGGTACCTTTGAAGACAGCTACAGTGGACTTACTTATAATAAATAAATCTTTTGGGCCGGAGCCAGCAGGGACTGAGCGAGCAGTGAATGGGGTTGACTGGAGTGAGCAGAAGTCCTAAAAAGTCAATTCCTAACAACCAGATAAAGGCTCACAACTATCTGTACAGCTACAGTATGTATTCATATACATAAAATACATAAATAAATCTTTAAAAAAAGAGAAATGCTAATTAAAGGTGGAGATGAGCTGGGCCGAAGACAGCAAGCATAGAGACAGAGGGAGGCACAGAGGGGTCCTGGCAATGACATCTGCTCTGCTCTCTCTCCCCAGTCACAGTAGAAGGAGCTGTGTGTGTGCATGAGTGTGTGCATGAGTGTGTGTGTGTGTGTGTGTGTGTGGTGTGTGCACTGATTCCTTCATTTGTTTTACATGGCACCATTTAACGTCTACTACAAATTTTACCAAGCAAAATGGCAGATCTGTGATGGCCTGGACCCTGGGGCCACGATGTGCCGTTGTACAGGCTGTGCACTGAACCGCTCCATCTGCTTCAAGAGTAACAGCCTGTGGCCCTGCTCCATGCTGTCATTTATTACTAGTAATTACCCACTCTCTTTCTCTCTGTTTATATAACATGAAGAGAATAAGAGCTAATAATATGGTATTTGAGACAGATCAGAGAGAAATGCATGTGATAAGGACTGGATAGGATAAAGCAGTTGAGGGGTTTGGGTCTTATGCGATTTGCTGAGGTGTCCTGCCAGAGAGGGAGGAAAGGAACCAAAAGCAGGAGTAGGAAGAGCATTTGCCACTGAGGAAAGGGTATATGCAAAGGACCTGGGGTGGAAGGTGAGTTTCCTGTTGTCATCCAGGTGCACAGGGGACCCAGTGCCCACAGTGACAGGTGAGAAGGGAGGCTGTAGCTCCCAGTTTCTGATCTGCTTTGCATCAGCTCTATGGGGCTGCTGGGAGGCAGTGCTTAGAGCTAGGCATAAATTAGCATTGACTGAGGCCTAGGGAAGAGGAAACAGGAGTGGCCATTTAGACAGGGATAGAAAATATGCAAGGGTTACTGCCAGTGGGAATGGGGGTAAGACATCTTACTGTCAGGAGGGTAAAACACACTTAAACCTGCTTTACCATCAAGGAAATGAACAAGATACTGACTGTGCTTCCATTAGAAGCTGAGCCAATAGGCTCAGATATGGGGAACGCCATTGCTTCTCATGGCTCTGGGGAGACTTGGAAAAACTGGCTCCCTGCCTCAGCATCCCCATTCTCTCTTCAGTCTCTGTAATGTAGGTGCCCTGCCCACAGCCAGACCTGAAGTCCAGGCATCACAAGGTTCTGTGTGCCAGGTTGGAGCTAAAAGCACATGTTAGCCATTAATGACCCCAGGGATGGTGCAGTTCACACGCCTGCCGGGCTGGTTGGCACACGCTGTGCCCTTCGCATAAAGCTATAAAGCCGTAACTTATTTATACCCAGAAACCAGATCTCTGCCTTCTGCCAGCTCTCCTGCATCCCTTCTCAAGCCAGGCAGAAAGACTCCCAGAATGCCCTGGTGCTGGAGCATAGTGGAGTGGAAGAAAGGGCCAAACAATGTTGTCAAGGCAACTGATCACCTACTATGTGCCCTTCATGATCTTTCATTGAATTATCTAAATAATCCTGTGAAGGGGGAGAGAGAGAGATCGGAGTTCTATCTCTGTCATCAGTTCCCTCCACAGGGAAGTCATGTGCAGGCTTCCAAAAGTCACCCACCACCACCACAGTAGTGAGAGCTCAGAGAATCCCAGAATCATGACACTGTTTTGCCAGAAGACTGAGGCCCCAGGAGGCCACAGTCAGCCAAGGCTACATAGCTAAGAGTTGGCAGTCTGAGGGACTGAGACTCTCAGTAAACATGAAGCCTCTCTGAGGGTTGGATCTCAAAGTTACCCAGTGCTTCGAAAGTCCTGCTGTGTCTGGGGCTCTGTGCTGAGGCCAAAAGAGCCACCATCTCAGTGACTGTGGACTTATGAGGACAGACAGGTGACAAAGGATTCTGTGATTCGCTGTGCAGCTGCTATAGTCAGGTGTGCTCAGATCTGGAGGAGGCCCTTCCAATTCTTGGCAGGAAGGACCGTCTGTCTCTCTGGGTGAGAATGCTGCTGGGAACCCAGGCTGAGCGAAGGTCAGAAGGGGCAGACTGAAGCTCTCCTCTGTAGGGGCAATGAGATCTGTGGTGGTTGGAGATCTACAGGATCTGTGGGTAGGGAGAACAGCAGCTTTGCCACTCACAGATTTAAGGACTCAACTCTTTTGTGTATAAAGCTAACCTGGATCCCAGTTCTCCATCTAAGTGATGGATGAGTTTAAGATGTACTCATAAGATCTGTACCCTGAAGCCTCATATAATACTGGGCTTTTTTTTTTTTTTTTTCCTTCTTCTCCTTCGCTGTGATGGAGAGAGGTGGGTGGCTGGTGAGCTGAAGGCTGAGGGAAGGGAGTGCCTGTTTAGTCCTAGGGGTCCCTTGGGACTGGATTATCCACCAGGTCCCTTCTGAGGATGGAGGCTGTGTAGCCCTACAGAGGGAGGAACACGGGGTGAGCAGCTTCACAGGTGCTCCTATAGATGGCCCAGCCAGCTGGGCCAGGGGTGAGGCAGGCCGCTCTGGGATGCGCAGCTCAGCTCCCAGCAGTTACATAAGGACGCTGGGCGCCGGAGAGATGCCTTTGTTGCTGCGATCCGCCTCGGCAGCGCCGAGTATTAATAAACCGATCGCCCGGAACGCAGGCGGGCGGGCGAGCTGCGGGACGATTGGGGCTGCAGCACCGGGAGGGAGCGACACCCACGGCGTCCTCCACACAGGAGGAGAACGATTCTTCCTCCAAGGGAGCTTCTCCCCAGCTCTCTTCCCTTCCCCGCCCAGCCCACCTGTCTTCGCAGGTGGATGCTAAGAACGCAAACAGTGATCCAGAACCCACCCGTGTGGGCTCCAGTCGTTTTGCTAGCCTTGGCCTTACCTGTAAAACAGCAGAAAAGCACCTCAGTGTTAATTAAAGTACCCCCCCCCCCCCGTCTCCCTCTGCCTCCTCCTGCCATTCCCGTCTGTTTTCCTTCTCCCTACTCCTTCCTTCCTTTCCTCCCCTCCCTTTCTGGTCTTCATAACCCCTCCCTAAACCTCTGCCTCTCCCTGGCCTTCTTCCCTCCTTCTCCTCCCACTTTTTCTCAGCCTTCGTTGCCTTCCCCATGCCTTCCTCGCTTTTCTCCTCTCCCTCCTCTTCTCCTCTGTGGTGCTGCATATTGAAACTAAGATGCCACACTACAGCAAGGGCTGGACCACTGCCCTACATCCTCCTCCTCTCTGTTCCTCTCCCCTCCCCTCCTTTATTTCTCCTTTCCTGTCCTCTGTATACTGGAGAAACTTACTGGTTTGTGCATGCTAGGCAAATACTGTACCACCTAGTTACCACCACCCCAAGGCCTTCAATTGTTAAAAGAGTGGTTTTTGTTTATTTGTTTTGTTTGAGACAGGCTCTTGCCCAGGCCAGCCTCAAACTCAACACCTTTCTAGCTCAGCCTCCTGAGCTGGGATTACTAGTTTGCATCTTGCCTAGAAAAAGAGTCCATTTTAATGAGCGGAGGTAGGGACCTGATGCCTCCCCCAAGTCTGTTCAGTGCAGTTTGTGGAATCCCTTGGAAACTTGTGACAAGGTCGCTGCCCTGGGAACCCCTGCCCACCCTGGCCAGTTTTGCTTGGAGTGGGGTGCGTGCATACATTTTTAAGACTCTCTTTCAATATATTCTGAGAACTACTGCTTGGTAAATCCATTTGCAGTCATGAATGCAGGGCCTCGGAAAGATAGCCCTGGGTTTAAGTCCTAGAACCCATGTCAAAAACCCTGGTATGGTGACGTGTACATGTAATCCCAGCTCTAGAGAGGCAGAGACACTGAATATTTGGGGCTCACTGTCAACTACAGAGACCCAGTCTCAAAAGTGGGTAGCCTTCCTGAGGATGACACTTGAACTTGTGGACATGTTCTACATGCATACACACACATGTATACAGGCACATGTGTATGCACACATATACATGTATGTATGCACACAGGCATATATACATGTTTTGAAAATTCTATTTGACAGGTGTTTTCCTGGGACAACATGTGACTTCATTTAGTAAACATGGGTGACAGTTTGAAAGAGAGATTGGGACCCTAAGGGACACTGTCTATGGGAGGCATGACAATCTCTGCTGTGGTCACCAGGAGAGCCAGAGCCACTTTGGGCTAGACTGCCAGGGTTGCATCCTGATCTGTCTAATGCATGACTCATTGAGGCTTGTTTCCTCATCTATGAAATGGGTAAATAATGAGGTCAATCTTATAAGACTGATTAAGACCCCACTCAGACCAGGAAAGCTCCTAGTGTGGGGGTCAGAATGTCCTTCTTTGAGTACCACCTGCTGGATGTGGTACCCAAGGGGCCCAACATCCTTTTGAGCAGGAGGCAGTTAAAAGACTAGTTACAGCCTAAGATTGAGGCCCAGGGGCCAGGACATGGCCCTCAGTCCAGAGGTAGTGTGAGGGCATCTGGGGAGTTACCAAGCCGAGAATCTAGAATCTGGTACCCTTTGCCTTCATTCCCACAGCAATTCTGTTCATACCAGGGTCAGCACTCGGAGAGCCTCTAGCCATCCTGAGGCTCTCATCAGATTTGTAGGAGTGTCATCTGCCTCTCCAAGTAAACTATACACCCTCGAGCTTAGAACACCAGGCCCGTACCCTATCCCGACCTGATGGAGCATGTCTTTCTTGCTGGCAGCAGCATGCACCCACTTCCCCCATCCTTTCCTTCTGTAGCTCATTCATCATGAGATGAATGTCTTATGGAGAACTTGCTGTGAGTCAGGCCCTGGCTTAAGGACTCACATAAGCAGCTTTCTCAGTCCCTCAGGACCCTGGACATCACCACAGTCTCTCTTCCTGTTGTAACAGATGAGTGGACTCAGGCTAAGGGACTTGTCAAAGGCCACTAAGAGAGTTAGAAAGGTCCAGGGCCTTACACTTCACCTGGTCCAGAAAGGATTTGCTAGGTCAGTCCTGTCAGTTCCTCAACCTTCCTGTCACTGCTGGCATGGGTTGGTTTCCCAAGCTGCCCACCATTCTTTCTCTGAGAGGCCCGAGTTCCACTGTCATCATGGGCCCCACCCCCACCCCCAATGGCTTCTTTCTCCAGGTAAGGAGCTGTGTGACATTTCTTGTTCCCACAGCATCCATGACCAAGTGTCGCAGTGGAGATGAGTCAGCTAGGGAGGGCAGCTATGGGGGCGTGAGTTGGGGATGGCTAGCTTGCAGACTGGAGGAGAAGAGGGGGAGCAGACAGCACCAGGGAGGGCAGCCTAGGAATTCCTGCTCTTCCCCTCCTCCTTCAGACCTCCAAAGCTGTACTCAGCCTAGGGTTTCCCCAAAGGTCTTGGTTAGGCAGACTCAGAAAGAAGGGGCTGTGGAAGTCAGGTGAGCCAGGAAGGGAACCAGCTCAACTTATTCTATTGCTTAGGCCTCAGAGGTACCCACCTGGCAGCCATAACTCACCCTGGCTCATCACTTGTCACCTCAGAACCACCCTTTACAGTGTCAGAGTCATCTTTACTCTGTTCCCGGCAGCCGCAGCTACAGCACATTTCTCTGTATAGCTCCAAGCTAAAGGCTTATGACACAATGCACCTTCACAGCTAAAGTTTCCAAGACTCCAAAGAGGTCCACCTAGTCTGTCACTCTCTTCTACAGAGAAGGAATCAGAGGCTCAGAGAAGTAGCCCTGCTGGCCCAGGGTCCCATAGCCAGGATTTAAACCTATGCCTGCCCAATTCTCCCAATCTGAACGACTGAACTCAGACAGTCCTGTCCTCCTCTAGCATGTCCAGAGAGGTGCCATCGCTGAGACCTTTCTGCTCCAAAGATCATGTCCAGTGCTAGAAGCTTCCATTAGCCCTCTTCATTCCCTGCTAATCCCGCTCTAACTGCATACACCTTCTTTTGAATTATCATCACTGTTATTATTATACTGTTGTGTGTATGAGGATACCCATGCCCTGGCACCCATGTTGGGGTCAAGAGAACAACTTTGTAAAGTCACCTTTCCTTCCACCCTCATGTAGGGTCTGGGGATTGAACTCATTAGGGTTGAACAGCAAGCCCTTTAACCACTAAGCCGCCTCTCCTGCCTACATCTGGCTTTTTGTTTCGTTTTTGAGATGGTGTCTCATGTAATACATATAGCCCAGGTGGGTCTTGAACTCCTTATGTAGCTGAGGATGTCCTTGAACTGCTGATCCTCCTGCCTGTTTCCAGAGTGCTGGGATCACAGGCATGCATGTGTCACCACAACCTGCTCATGAAAGCCTATTCTCTCCCTCAGGGACCATAGTCCAGAAGTGGGTTGCTCGCCCCTCCCCCACCATTCACACCCACCTGCACACAGCACTGCACAATTACCATACCCTTGCACATCCTCCCCCCACACAGAGGTGCTGCCTTTCCTGTGGAGAGATCCCAGGACAGGACAGCTGGAATAGCAGCTGCAGGGTCTCTGTGGGAGTGACCCTCACTGGTTGGCTGCTCCCTACCTCTAAGGCTTTCCGTACAACATTTTAGCACATTCAGAATCGAGCTTCCACGGGAACAATAGGAATGTGAGTTTCCACACGGCAAACCTTTTTAAGCAGTCACCTCACTAGCTTCTCACAACAGAGGGTCCCCAGGACAGGGAGTTTGGAGAGGCCTTTACCATCCCAGTCCATGCAGGCTAAGCATGCGTGTTGCTTCATGTTACTAGGTGCCTGACCAGGTGAGCTTGCTTGCAGCCGATGAAAAGATGAGGTAACTAACCCAGAAACATGTTTGAACAAAAGACTCAGCACACATTTTCTCTTCCTCTGCCAGGAACCTCTGGGAAGGACACCCCATGCTGTCTCCATTGATTGGTTGAAGAAATACCCAAGGACTAAGTGTTGGTCTTAAGAATGTTCTTAAACAAATGCACCTGGTTTTGGAGACTGTAGGCACAGAGGTGGGCACACTGTGGGCGAGTGGATGGGGAGATGGATGGATAGTCTCTTGTCTCTCAACGCTGTTTTTCCAATTAGGAAGAGGCTCCTTGGCTGTCGTGAGAGCCCTGTGTCTAGCAGCATGCAAGCAGAAGCCAGAGAGAAGAGTGAGATATACCAGAGGGGTCTGTACTTGGCAGTGCAGGTGTGGATACCCTCTGTGCCCCATGTTCTTTCCGTCTCCCAGCCTATCAGTTGTGACGGTGAGCAGTTTCCCTTCTGTTCGAGATCATGGCTATGTATCGGTCCTCCCAACAGGGTGGGAGTCTTCTGCGAACAGAGATGCTCTCTGTCAACTCCAAGGCCCCAGGACTCAGCACTTCACCTGACACACAGGGCCCATCTAGATAGCTATACCTTCTGTGATGGTGTTTGTACGTGCTTGGCCCAGGGAGTGGCACTACTAGGAAGTGTGGCCTTGTTGGAGTAGATGTGTCACTGTGGGTGTGGGCTTAAGGCCCTCACCCTAGCTGCCTGGAAGCCAGTCTTCTGCTAGCAGCTTTCAGAGGAAGATGTAGAACTCTCAGCTCCACCTGCACCATGCCTGCCTGGATGCTGCCATGTTCCAGCCTAGATGATAATGGACTGATCCTCTCTGAGCCTGTAAGCCAGCCCCAGTTAAATGTTATCCTTATAGCAGTTGCCTTGATCATGGTGTCTGTTCGCAGCAACCCTAAGACATCTTCTTTGCAAAGAACTATGGGGCTCTTACTTCCTGATAGACAGACATGGAAACCCCAGAACACATACCCAGAGCTTAGAAGCTCTGTCTATACCGAGTACCACTGAAAATGTAAGTCACCAGTGTTATTGTTCGGCTCTGCTTGCTTGCTGCTAATGACAGTGAGACCACTACTTCTAACACAGCCTCTTCTCTGAGGAAACTTGAGTCATTACCATCGGGTCCTGCTTCTGGAATTCTGCCTTCAGGTCCTACTTCTGGTGGAACACTGGGAGGTGTCTCTCAGCTGGCAAGTGCTCAGGGATGACATTGTTCCAGTGACACAGCCCAGAGCCCTGCATGCCGATAGTGCAACAGTGAATCCATTATCCCTCCCATCTCTGTCCAGAGGTGAGACTCCGAACCAGGCCGCGATGAAGCTCTCTGTCAGAGACAGGTGGCTTGGATGTGCATTTCACTCCACACACCTCAAGGCAGGCCTGATGCAGAGCCACAGACGTGACTAGCTGAGTGATTCATTCATTACTGGTCATCACTAGCCAGGTGTTCAGCAAGAGCGGGTGGCACTGTGGGAAGGAGTTTAGTTGCCTTGGTAATCAGGAGGCTAACAGCCAGGGAGAGCTGACTTGTTATGCACCAGGCACTGTTCTGTTTACTTCCTTGTAAAGGGCACAGCCCCTCCTGCCCCACCCCAGCCACATGGAGCCTGCCTGGTACATTAGCACCTCACACATGGTCAGGCTTGGTCAGCATGGGCTGCTGCTGTTAACTGGAAATCCCAGCAACAGCCACAAGGCACTCCCTGCTATAAGGTCACACCCCTGTGTAGGTACGATTTGGAGAAGTTAGGAAACTTGCTTGCCCAGGGCTAAGATAAAAGACAAGAGTCGGGATTTGAACTCAGGTATTCTAGTTCTGTAGCCTAAAGCAGAAAAGCAAAACTTAACTCAGGAGCCAGAGGCACACCTAGTTGGCTTGTGGTAAGGGGCAGCTACTCTCCATCTCTGCCCCAGTTCTTTACCTTCAACCTTACGTCTCCCCACCCTCCCTCCAAGCCAAATTTACTATATCAGTCCAGAAGACAAGATCCAGAGGTTTCTCTCAGCAGGAAGCAGGGCCCTGGGCAAGCAACTGCTATAAAGGGTTTCCCAGAGAGTCCAGAGCCAGGCATGGGACAGGGGTTGTAGGTACCCATCTTTTTAGTTTGAGAGACTCCTGAAGACCACCCAGGACCCCTCAAGACTCACCTGGAGCCCTCTCTTGGTATGAGCTGTTTGCTTCCACCAGCGAATACTCTGAAGTCACAGATAAGACCCAACCCTGCCACAAGCAGCACATAGCACAGTGACTGCGGGTAGAAGTCTCATCAGGTGAGAGTTCTTGTTATTTGGGATTCACACCAAACTGGGGGAGACAAGGGTGGGTTGGGTGACAGAACACCCATTTTCCAATTATCTTCAGGCCTAGGCTAAGTATTAATGACTCAAAGTTTTGTGAACTGGGACTAGTCCAATTGGACTACTGGGAACGCTAAGATTTTATTCTCGAAAGTGTTTTAGCAAACGGTGAATTGTAAATTGTTATTAACCCTGTTGTTTCACACGTAGGGGACACTACCGGCCAAAGCAGGTGCCTTCCTTCCATCCTAGACATACAGGCCTAGGCCTGAGAACGAGTGTTTTATAGACCCGTAGGGGTATGTTTGCAGTCCCGGGAAAGGGGCGCTGTCTTCAGAACTTCCCAGAAAGTCCTGGGTGGCGCAGCTGCAGGATGTGCCCGTCCGGGGATCCCTTAACCAAGCGTGGGTGCGCCCTCCGCAGGCGGCTCCCGGTAGGCCCTCCGTTGCAGCTCTGGGTCTCCCTCAACCCCTCTGTGCCCGCCCCGGCCACCTCGGGGGCGAGGCAGCCCAGCGCGTGGGAGGGGACGGCGCGCCATTGGCTTGTGCGCGGCACTAGAGGAGGGACCAGTGCGGGCCGCCAGACTTGGGCGAGCCCGGCAGCGCCAGGAGTCCGGCTTGTCCTGCCCTGCCCTGCCCTGCCTGCCCAGCGCGGCGCCGCGATGTGAGACTCCCCGGGCCGGAGCGTCCGCAGGGCACGCCAGCTCCGCGAGCGCAGCACCCGGCGCGCTAGGAACGTAAGTCCGCTGCCGGCAGCCGCTAGCCTCACACTTCGCCGCCGCTGCCACCGCGCCGGCCGCTGCCTGCGCAGCGCAGCCCGGGGACGCCGGGGGCCTTAGGGACCGCTGGGGGCGGCGAGCACCCTGCGCACGACAGCCGGGTGCCAGGACAGCTTGGCACCTGAAGGGCGGCGGGCGCCCGAGACCCCCGCTGAGCTCCTCGTGGCACTGTCCTCTGTCCTTTTTGTTTGTTCCCTTGCACTGACTCTGTTTCCCTTTCTCCCCCAGCTCTCTTCTCCGCCACCTCCTTCCCCAGGGGCTGCTTATTTCGCCCTCGGCCTCCTCCCGGGCTTCATGTCTTTGACTCGAAGCTCGAGAGAAGCGGAGAGTAAAGCAGTTTCTTTTATCCGAGGGTCTCTGCCTTCCTCGCTTGGTTCTCCGTCCCCTCCCCCTTTCTCGCCACCGCCTCTCCCCCCCCCTCCCGCCTTTGTTTCCTGGCCGGAGGATCGCGTGGTGTTAACTTGAGAGTTTCCGGGGCCTCGCCCCCACGGGTACGCGGGCGGAGAAGGTGGAGGGGTTCTCGCTGTCCACTGTTCTGGCCGGACCTTTTGTGTGGGTGCCGGGGACTGAAGGAGTCGCGGACTCCCGCCTCACAAAGTGGGGGAGTGTCCTCGGCGCGGAGACGAGGATAGATCAGAGGGGGAAGGGGTAAAGCCGGTGACACTCCAGAGTCCCTGCTGGAGAGGAGCGGGCAGAAAAGTGGTTGGGCCTGACCCCAGTCGGGGTGGTGGCGTCAGGAGGGTACTGCAGGTGGACCCGGGCGACTCTCTTCCAAACCGCGCGTACAGCTGTGAGGGGTAGCGCCATTGCCTGGCGCAGGATGGATTGGGGTCCCGTGTAGTGCGCAGAAAATACTCCGCGCACAATCCTCGGGACACCGAGAGGCCAGCCGCTGGCTTCGGGTCCCCTTTCGTCGCCTTTTGACATCCTGCATGGGACGGGCTTCTCCTCCAGCCTGTGAGGTGGAGGGGCAGGGATAGGCCCAGGACCCACTCCCACTTTGACCCAAAGCCTTACGCACACGTCCAAGGCCTCCTCAAAGTCCCCCAGCACGGACTTCCTGTTTCGTTTCTTTTAGACAAACTTTCTGGATGGGGCCTGGTGAGAGTATAGAAGTCCCTGGGTTGCAGGGCCACCCACCCAGCTGTTTCTGCCGTCTGGGGGCTCCTGGAGAGAAGGCCGCCACCTGCCGCTAGCAGGACTGTGGTGGGTTCCTGGAAGAATCCGGAGGAACAGCACCTGCCCCTTAGTGGCAGCCTCTAGCTTAGTCCGAGGCAAAAAAAAAAAAAAAAAAAAAAAAAAAAATCCTGCTGGGAAGTCAGAATATTCTTCAGGTTTCTGTTGTCGCCCTCAAGGCGTAGAGACAGTGCGCTCTCCTAGAGTCCCCTCTGGTCTCAGTATCCTAGGTACCCTCTGCCTTGGCTTCTCTTCTTCAAGGCTCTCAAGCCTGGCTGCTTCCACCTGATGTTCCTGGTTTTGACCTTTCCGGGTCCAGGACTTCTGCCGCTCCTCTCATCCCAACTCAGAGCCTGGACTTGTGACAGCCCCCTCTGCTGGAGAGAGGTCGGAGGCTGCTGGCTAGGGGCAGGGTCTTCACGAATATTCTTGTTCACTTAACTGCTCCAAGTATCTGTGAGTGCTCCACCAAAGAGTGATGTCACACAGTTGGCCAGCACGGGTCCCACAGGTCCCTGCACACCTGTGGAAGGCTGTCAAGACTCTAGATAGTGCTGTGGCTTAAGCAAGAAGAGGTAAATAAATAATAAATAAGTCAGTTGGGCCATGTGCTGGGCCTTGGCGTTGAGTCAATACCCAGAAGGCTGAGGCAGGAAGAGCCTGAGTTACAGACCAGTCTGGACTACGTAGGAAGATCTCATCTCAGAAAGAAAGCCAGTTTTAAAGGAGTGGTTAGTGCTGCTTTTTGGGGCCTGCAGAAGAATAGCCTGTGCAAAGAGCCGGAGGCAGCACCGTGGTGTACCTGTGGGGTGGGGGAGGGGCAAGGTGAGGAAGAGATAGGAGGGACTGGTGAGGCAGGATGGGAACCCCATATCTCATAGGTGATATTAAGAGAGGATCTGTAAACTAGCATGCCACAGCCCCTCAGCTAGTGGCCATTTTGTTCTGAATCCAGGTGTAAAGGCCTCATCCGCACTAGCATTCTCTGTGTCCCTCCCATAGCCACAATAGACAGGGCCAGGAAGACAGCCACTCAGGCCTCGTGCCCTGGAAACCCCCTGTCTCCCAAGACCCTCATGCTTCTTCATGCCTGCTTGGGTCAGTGTGCTGGTCGTGACCCAGAGTCACTTTGCTTCAGCCTCACCCCACTTCCTCTTGATACCTCTTTGGAACACCCTGTTTGTGTGGGCATGGATTCCTGGAAGGGTTTCTGCTCTGAAAGTGCTTTAGTAAAGGGGGAAACTGAGGCCAAGTATTTGAGTCTATTGTTCTGAACAGCAGCTCTGTTGACCACTGGCTGCAAAACACAAACTATTCTGGATGTGTGTAAGCAACTTCTCTTCAAGGGGAAGTAAGTGTCATTATGCCCATTTAACAGATGGGAACTTTGAGGCCCAGAGAGGCAGGCCTCTCTTCCAACGCCACGCATAGGATATGGGGGGCAGAGGATGTGAGCATGGATCTTTTGAGGAATGACTTGCCCTGTTAACCACTCAGCCAGAGCCTGAGTATGAGGAGGGAAGTCTCAGCCTTGGACTCTGATCCCTGCCCAGGGGAAAGCAGGGCTTCAGACCAACTAGACTGGAGACCCTGGGTTAACACGAACCTTGTCTTCAAGGAAACCCCCAGTTGCCCCTGCTGTTTTGTTGAGCAGCAAGGGAGAGGGCCTGAGGAGGAATGACAATAGTTGGGGAGGGGAACTGCTGCCTGTTCACAGGAGAGCCCTGGCCCTTTGGGAACTAGAAGCTAATGGATGACAGGGCCAGCTGCCCTTGAGGGCACTGACTCGGTAACCAGGCCCCAGGGAGGCTGGCCCACTCAGGGTTGAAAAGGACAGGAATTCTCCATGCTGTGCCTTGCCTTTTGCAAGCGACAGAAGGACAGGAAAGGCCTTGTCAGTGACTTCTGAGAGGCTGCCTGAGAAGCGGGCCTTGGCTTCCACAGGGTGAGGCCAAGCCCCCCCTCCCCGCACGCAGGCAGGGGGTGTGGCTCCCAGACCTGAGCCCCACCCACCCTCTCTCACACAGCTACGATTGTTTATTTTTTTGTCCCCTAAGCTCTGAAGATATAAGGGCTTTCTTCCATCCCTCTGGAAGTCAGCCACCTTCCAAAGACAGAGAGGAAAGACGAGAAGAGAAAATCTCTACAAGGAAGCGGGAGAGGCCAGAGGGGCTGCTGAGGCTGGGCGGGGCCTCATTGAAATGCAAATAGATGTGTTTGTATAGCTGGGGTCAGGCCCTCTAGAAAGCCCTGGAGACCACATTCACCACCCACACAGAAAACTGTCCTGACGGCAAACCAGGGCTCCTTATGCCTGTGACCTCAACTGTCCTCCTTGAGGCACAGTGATTCGGGGCACCCTGACCTCCCAGTGCCAGGGCAAACCCTGTGACTCCAGATCCCAGACTCAGGATCCTGAAGGTCCGAGGAGCCTGGCATGGACTCCGTGGCTTTGTCACTGGGATGGGTCTGTGGCCACAGCTGCCATACTAAGGGCTTGAAAGCATGGTCTTTGTCATCCACACCTTTCACAGAGTCTTAGGGACAATCTAGCTGGGGAGAGGTGGGTGGCAGAGAGGTGACAGCCCACAAGCACTGCTCCGTCCACCCAGGCAGCATGCTATAGAATAATTCCATTCTCTGGGGACCGTAGCTCTGCTTGTCTGCCAGCAGGCCCTGAGTACAGCAGCATCTCTCCCATTTCCCCTTTGTTTGGGCCTAGGAGATCTTCGAAGAGACCCATACAGTCCTACTGGCTGTGTCCTGTGACCCTTGGCTTTGTGAGTGAAGTGCGGCCCCCATTTGCAGGGAATGTGGCTCTTCATAGGGCAGCAGGTCTACCTGAGTTCAGGTCTGGGAATGCAAGCCTAGGGTGGGAATGTGATACCTTCTGTTCTCCGTGACAACCTCAAGATGTGGGCCACTTTGCCACCACAGGGCCTTAGCGGTTGGTTCCTAGCAGGTTGCTAGACCTCCATCTTGTGCCAGATTAGTGGTGTCCCCTCCAAGAGGCCTCAGTCAGATGATACAGGTTCTGCAACCCAGAGCCCCCTAAACTCTGAACTCTGTCTGTCGCTGTCCTCACTTGAATGCAGCCCTGTTCAGACCCATTTCCAGCTATTCTACACAGAGAGATAACAGAACAATGGGCTCCCATTGGTGGCATTGGTTCCCAGAGCCCTGACCACAACATTAGGCCCCTGAACTCAAGAGAGCCAGACAGGATATGGAGGTGAGGCTTCAGACACTGGGGACACACCAAGACTTTCAAGGGAGGGCAGGGTGCTGTGGAAGACGGTTTGAAGCTCAGTTATGCTTGGGGGAAGGGACATTCCAAGTTCCTAACCAGGTACTTGTGCACGGACAAGCACACACATTCATCCCCCCCCACCCCCACCCCCGCCTCCCACCCCCAGATCCTCCCTGGGGAGGCCCAGTGCAGGCTCAGCTTGCCGTGAACTTGAATTCCATCTCTGCCACACCCTCCAAGCCAGGGACTCCTGAATAAGTAAGTCCCTTGGGCCTTAGTTAGTGCTGTCCTCTGAAAAATGGAATGGAAGCCTGGCTGCTGTCACAGGCAATAATGTGGACTTCAGGGGGTTCCCAGACTGGATGTGCTGGCAGCTGGCTGCTGTCCCCACCTCAGGCAGGACGTGTGGGCAGCTAGCTCCCTCCTCACCAGGAGGAAGGCATTTGCAGCCACTGCACCTGTGCCCGCTCTGGGGAGGAAGTGGCTCCCTGGTTGAGGGGTTGCGGCCTTGCTCAGGGGAAGTCACTAGAGCAGCTGTGGGAGTTCTGGGTCCCTTCTTCCCCTCCCCCTCCCAGGCCAGCAGGTTTCCTAAGCCAGCCCTCCTGGGCACTGCCTCCCTGTCGGGACAGCTCTGCAGTCCACTGGTTTCTATGGCAACCAGGCTTCCTGGCAAGGATGGGGAAGTCCTCCAGGATGAGCATGGGAGGTGTGGGCACCTGCCTCATCAGGTCTGCTGCCCAGGGCTGAATCTGGCTAGGAGTTCATGAATACCACAGGACATTTTGCTGTCCTTTGTGGAACACAGACCAGGAGCCCCGTTCTTCAGCTGCACTCTTTGGTGTATCGAAGACTACTCAGTCTAGGTTCTTAGATGAGGACGTGGAAGTAATTTTCCTGAGGTCACAGAGAAGTGAAGAGAAAGAGTTGAGTTTTGCCTCCAAGTTTTCCTAATTATTAAGTGTGTGTTCCTCTGCCGGGCAGTGATGGCACATGCCTTTATTCCCAGCACTGCGGAGGCAGAGGCAGGCAGATCTCCGAGTTCAAGGCCAGCCTGGTCTACAGGACGACCAGGGCTACCAGGGAAACTTTGTCTCCAAAAAAGAGCAGGATGGGGGAGGTTTCTCATCCTCTGGCCTTGTACACCCAAGAACCCTCTTTTTCCTGTGTTTAGACACCCACTCCCCTGGAGCCTGCGGTACCCCAGGAAGGTACTACTGTCTTCTAAGCATTATACTGATACTGGAGCTTCAGATGACACTGCTGGATTAAAGGCCCTGCCTCTTAGAGAGTGACCAAGTTGGAAGTCAGCCCTGTGTACATCCCTCTCTGCCCTGGGCCAATGTAGTTTATAGCAGATCCTGCCCCATGGGCCTTGAGTTCCTGTCTGTTCAGTGTGTGGTAGGAGCAACAGCTTGCCTCCTCTCTCTCCCTGGCTGTCCCTGGATTGCAGTTAGGGAGAGCTGGACTGTGAAGTCAGATGCCCTGAGGAGCATAGACCGGCTGCTCTTCTGTTAGGTCAGTCTTTGGAACTAGGGAGGGGAAGTGAGGAAACATAGGCTACAGATGTCTAAGGATGAACACAAGAGACCCGTCGAGCCCTGAGGAAGAGGGCAGGGTAGAACTGGCCTGCAGAGCGCAGGGAGGACTTTCCCACTCGGATGAGTGCTCTGAGTGACTGCCACTCTTAGAAGGATGGAGGGTTGCTGGGGATGTTCACGAGGACTCTGACAGGAAAAGGAGACAGGACATGGCCTTGCAGGCCCCTATTTCATCTCCACAGTCACCGTGGGGGATGTGGAGGCCCTCAGTGCAGCATGCAGGAAACCAAGCAGGCCTGAGTGGGAGGGGCCTTTTCCACTCCTGATGGGTGAGGAAAGAAAGGTCATTGGGAGGGAGAACAGACCCTGACCAGAGCAAGGCTCATGGCTGGAGGGCACCCGCCTACATTCCCTGGCACTTCTGCATCTCTGCACCCTTTTTCACAGAGGGAAACTGAGGCTGAGGGTGCCCCAGTGGCTCTCCTAAAGCGTGCACCCCCAAAGTGGGTGGAGCCGAGAGTCAATGCCAGCATGTTGCCAGCCTTCCCAGGAATGGAGTGGGGGAGGTGCCTAAAATCCTTGGCAAATAGCTTTGGTAGGGAAGAGTCAGGGAGGAGAGGCCAAAAGGCCCCGTGTGTGTGTGTGTGTGTGTGTGTGTGTGTGTGTGTGTGTGTGTGTGTTAGTGGGTGAGTCACAGAGCAGAGGAAAACTGCCCCTAGCTGAGACACTTCCATCTCAACGTGGAGGGACACAAAATAACTAGCCTTGCACCGGGTACTGAGGTCTGGGGTCTTGGTCCCGTGTGGTGGGGAAAGGGCTAATGAGATCATTCCCTTGGTCCTCTCTGTCAAAGCCACTGTGGCCCAGTGTAGCGGAAGTGCTCAGGCGGGTGGCGGCATCCTGTCTAATAACTGCCATCTTCACTGGACACTGTCCAAGACGGGATGCTGACCACTGAGTTGAGGAATACAACGTGCTTCTCAGTGTTCTGGGAGTTGGCCCCTCATTTCCCCCCTGTATGAGAGGGAAGACTGAGGCACAGAGGTAAGCAGATGGCTTACAGGCCCACTTAAACCACTGGAGGTCCCAGATGTGAGTCCAGGCAGCAGAGTGTGCAGCCCTCCAGATGTGGCCTAATAGTCACTTTCTGAATTCCTCTTTGTCTGGGGTCTTGATTGTCCTTAGACCAGCTTGGGGTGGGGTTGGGTTTAGGTGTGGTGTGGAGGGGCTGTTCCCATATTCCCGATGAGAACACTAAGAGAGGTAATTTGCTCTGACTACTGGTGACACCAGCGGAGCTCTGGTGTCTCACTGTCCATGCTTGGCACACAGAGGAACTCAGTGGATTGTCTGTCTTCTGTGCGGGTGCCTCTCTTCATACTCTGACCATATTTACCTCAAGGTCTTAGAAAGTTGGAGCTAGAGTCCTATTTCACAGATAAGGAAACTGAGGCTCAGATTAGTGAGGTGACTCACCCAAGGGGCACAGCAGGATTGAATCCAGTGACTTGTCACATCTGATTTCATGAGAAAGTTTAAGAATCCAGGGGCCCCAAAGAGTAGGGCCCACGGCAAACGTTGTCAGGAGTGTGAAGGAGCTTGTGTGTTGTGGAAGGCACGTGCCCCAGCTGTTTGCTTTGTCCACACATTTCAGCAGGCCCACTCCGGGCCATTTACCTCAGAGGCCTGCAAATGTGCGGTCCCACCAAAACCACACAAAGCACAGGAAATAACCGAATGTCCCGGTTCCATGGTTCCGTATGAGTGTCACACAGAACACTGATGCACAGTAGAAAGGAATGGACGGCTGGGGCATTGGGGCCTAGGCGAGCTGGGAAAGGTATCCCATTGAGTGGGAGATGCTGCGCGGGCAAGCGTTCATATGCTTTATGTTTTTGTTTCTGCTACATTTGAGGACAGTCGAGACGGAGCTGGAGTGACAGAGCTCAGACCTGTGACTGCTGGAAGTGGGAGATTAGGGTAACATCTGGAATAGCACACTGCAGTCCGGACATGTGAACTCACTGTGTCCTGACCTGGCTGGCAGTGGCCGTGGCATGAATTATCAGCACGGTCATTTCTGTGTGGATTAAAATGAGGGGTGAGAGGGGACGTGCGAAGGGTTTGGCCAGATGATTGATAGCTCTATTCTTCAAGGAGGGTTGGCCAGGCTGAGCTCTGCACCCTTGTGTGGTGTCAGAAGAAAGTGGTGGCCTGGGTTAGGGATTTGGGCCCCACCTGGAACAGTGTGGCTTAAAGGTCATCCCTGCTTCCCCTTAGCGGTGGGTGCTGAGGATGATGTCTCTAGGGGGCATGAGCAGCCTTTGTCCTCCCATCCTGTCTCCAGCACCGCCGTCAGGTACAGGAAGGGAAACAGCCACTCGTTTCACACATGAAGAGTAAGGCTGTGTGTCAGGACCTGAGGCCCAGGTCTTGTTCACTCTTCAGCCCCAGTGGTGACTGGGTCTGTGTTGTTGTCATTTTGAACCAAACCCCCAGGACTTCTTCTATATACCCGCCCCCCCCCATCCCCAGCATCCACACCGACTGTGCCTTTCTGCTGTTGTATATGTTGGGATGGTCTAT
This sequence comes from Montemys delectorum, assembly GCA_019843815.1. Taxonomy (NCBI): domain Eukaryota; kingdom Metazoa; phylum Chordata; class Mammalia; order Rodentia; family Muridae; genus Montemys; species Montemys delectorum. The sequence continues at coordinate 13,928 of JADRCD010233644.1, read as the reverse complement.
TTCATTACGAGACACTGGAGGTTTGAGAAGGAACCTGGGCAATCTGGGGCCATTCCCTGGGGCTGGAAGATACTTGCTCAGGGACATGGCTCTGGGTAACAAGTGAAAGGAGGGACTTCTAAGCTGTGCCTTGGAATGAGTTTGCCGGGAGGTGCTGGGGGTGAAAATGAGATGCTGGGGTACAGAGGACTCTTGGCACCGGCCGGGTAAACAGTGGCTCCCACCCTTCAGGGCCTTGTGATGCAGAGACCGGAGCTGACTGGGCTCAGCAGAGGCTTACTTTGTTCCCCTCCACTCCCTGTCTTCTTTCCTAGGTGGTAAGGACCGAACACAGACTCCAGTGCCCATCTCAGCATCTGCTCACTGCCCATCTCAGTACGTGTCCAGGACTGGCCTGTGGTATGGTTGTGGGTGGCGTGGAAGACTCGGGGCTGTGGAAGATGGTGGGCACATGTAGGCTGGGGTAGAGGCTGTGGATGCTGATGGCGGGGAGTGGTTTACATCCGGGCAGTGTGGCCGCTGCTATTTAAAGCCTCATTTTCTGGGGTAATGTCTCCTTCCCTCATGGCTAACCCTCTCCTCCTCTAGGTCCTGGGTGGTGATAGCTGTTTAGGAGGTAGAAGGACCAGCAGGCCAGCTTGTGGGCAGTGTGGATTGTCTGGGCAGGTAGCCTAGGACTTAAGAGGCTCACTCTGGACTTGGGCAGGGTCCTTACCTCTCTGAAGTCTCCTTTGTCTCTATGACCCAGAAATCTTGTTAGTGAGATCCACCCTGGTCCAAATGCCTTTTCTATATAGCCCATATTACTATTCCAGGGCTGACTGTGAGGCCTTGTCTGACCCAGTCACATGGGCTGTGTCATGTCTATGGAGGCCAGGGCTGGAAGCATCCTCCTCAACCCATTTTACAGGAGAGGAAACTGAGGCAGCCACAGCACCATCTTCTCTTAGGCCCTGGGTAGGGCCTGGCCACATCCTCACCCTACACTGGGACCTGGGGTCTGGAAATCCAGCAGGAACGATGGCTGAGGCCACTGTCTCCCCATGTCCCTCAGCAGAAGAAAAAATGGCAGCCAAACAGCCTCCTCCGCTCATGAAGAAGCACAGCCAGACAGATCTTGTGAGCCGCCTGAAGACCAGAAAGATCCTGGGAGTGGGCGGGGAGGACGACGACGGTGAAGTGCACCGGTCAAAGGTGGGCTATGCTAGGAAGAGGAGCCAGGAGCCTCCAACTGCCCTGTGCTTCTAGGACCCTCTGCAGTGTTGGGGGGAATGCTATGTCTAGTGGTAGAAGTTTGGGGACAAGAACCCAGTGCTCCTTGGGGTGCAGGCATAGACTGTCTTATAGCCCTTCCGGTTACTCATGTGGTTATTGACCCACTGTACAGATGAGGAAGTTAAAGACTCACTCAGAGGGGCTAAGTGACTTCTTTAAGGTTCTATCAGTGGTCCACAGAACCAGGCTTTCAGCCTCTGGTGGGCAGACCCTGAGTTTCTTTCCTTACCACCTCTTGTCTGGGTGCCAAGGGAGGCCGGAGAGGTTGAGCTTGCACTGGGGGAACCTCCGTGTCAATCAGGGATGCTCCGATGGCCCCCAGGTGTACACAGGAGCTGGGAGGGAGGTGGGTGTGTGGGGATGCTAAAGGCTGTCTTCCCTGATGCCTCTGACTTGTGTGTCCACAGATCAGCCAGGTCTTGGGCAACGAGATAAAGTTTGCTGTGCGGGAGCCTCTGGGGCTCAGGTGAGCAGCGGGTCGGGTTTTTTTTTTTTTTTTCTCTCTGGTTTTTTTTTGATAGTTTTGTGTCCTGGGTCTGCGCAAGGTCCTGCATTACTGGGCCTTGCTCTGGATTACATCCACATTGTTCATTGCCTCCTCCGACAGCCCTGGTGCCTCCTCCCCGGGGTCTGGGTTGACAGTAGGGGTGAGTGTGGCTATAACTGTCCTCTCGGAACCTCCCCCAGGGTCTGGCAGTTTCTCTCTGCTATGCTGTTCTCCAGTGTGGCCATCATGGTGAGTGCTGTGCGTCCCCCCCCCCCCCCCCCCGCCCAGGCTGCAAGGAGGTCCTGGGCTTGCTGGCTGGTGGCACCTCAGACTTAGAGGGAGGGAGATGATTGGGTGTGGCCCTTTGCCTTCCCCCCAACTGCTCCTCCGTGCCATCGCTAGCTGCTCCTGTCTCCACACTGAGGCTCATCCCTCAGGGTCTTGGCCAGCTCCCCGGCTGACATCCTGCCCACTACTGGTGTGCTGCACCCCAAAGCCACCAGCACACATGCTCTGGGCTCTGGGAACCTCAGCATCAGATGCTGTCCTATGTCCCTAGCATTTGTCTCGGCTCATAGCTGACCCCGGGTTCCTCGGCTGCCCACAGGCCCTGGCCCTCCCTGACCAGCTCTACGATGCAGTTTTTGATGGGGCTGAGGTCACGAGCAAGACCCCCATCCGCCTCTACGGTGGTGCCCTCCTTAGTGAGTATTGCCATGCCAACAGTGGGAGAGTGGGGAGGCCCAGGTGGCCTCAGGCCGACTCCTGGGGATCCTGGGAGAGCCTCCCTTCCTTCAGCAGGCTGGTAGCCTGGGCTTGCTTCATCTGGGGCTGTGCTGCCACCTTGTGGCCGTTGTTAGAATGCATGTAGTTGGTTCCCTGCCCTGGCAATGACAGAGCTAGCTTGGGGCTGGAGGCCCTCGCCCCATTGTGTAGATAAAGATACCAAGTCTTGGGGGAGATGACTGCCTGGCCTGTGTTGGATAGGGCTTTAGAAACAATGTGAGCTGCCTTGAGAGGGGGACGGGGAGCTGGATCTGCAGAGCTGAGGACTGGAAGAGGCGCTGTCTGATCTGAGAAGTGGGTGTTGTGGAATAAGTAGCTTCTGGGCTAGGGGTCAGGCTGCCCCTGTGCTTGATCCCAACAGGCATCTCCCTGATCATGTGGAACGCACTCTACACGGCCGAGAAGGTCATCATCCGCTGGACTCTGCTCACTGAGGCCTGCTACTTCGGGGTGCAGTCCTTGGGTGAGTGGTGTAGGGTGGGAAGGCTATCGGGGTGCAGGAGGAAGGGGGCAGAGCACTGGGTGCTCCTGCGACGTAGACCAGTATCCTGAATTCACAGCCCAGCCCCTCCCTCCCATAGGTGTACTCTCCAAGCCCACCCTCGGACACTCAGGGGGATGCACTTCTAGGCACCTGCCACTTGGGGGCAGCAGACTTGGGATACTGTCAGCTAGCCCAGGCCGGGTGTTAGGCTTCTGGAGGTCAGCCAGCCATTCCACCCCCACAGGGATGATGGAGGGTGTTCAGCATAGAGTCATGATGGGAGAGACTCAAGCATGTGTTTGCTCCTGACCTTTGGCTCCCCCCGACTTCCTTCACAGTGGTCACTGCCACGCTTGCTGAGACGGGCCTCGTGTCCCTGGGGACCGTGCTGCTCCTGGCCAGCCGCCTCCTCTTTGTTATTGTCAGCATCTACTACTATTACCAAGTCGGCCGGAAACCCAAGAAAGTGTAGCAGGCTAGGACCTGCCTGGGCCTGGACCTGAGCCAGAGCGACTGGGGACTTCTCTGTCCGTGGGTCCCAGGCAGGCCTGCAGGCAGGCAGGCAGGCAGGCAGGCAGGCAGGGTGCACGCACCTTCCTTCCCTCCCAGGCACTCCATGGAGTCCTCTCGGATCTTCTGGGATTCTAGGAATGACAACCCAGGCTGTGGCCTCTGCACCCCACCCCTCACCCCGTACAGGGACAACTCCTTGCCCTGTGTTTCTCGGCCTCTAGACTCTAACAGGCACAGTCTAGAGTAGAGTTTTGGGGTCTGGGCTGAGTCAAGGTTAGTTCCTCTGCCAGGAAGCCCTTTCTAGGAGAGTGTGTCAGCCCTAGCAGCAGCTCTCAGCTTCTCCCCATCTAGAAACCCTATGTGTGAGTCCCTTATTATCACACACACACACACACACACACACACACACACACACACACACACACTAACACTACTTCTAGAGACCCAGTTGAGGTCATCTAGCAAGGAGAGTGACTGCCTCCCTTGGGCCAACTTCTCTATCCGCAGCCTGCACATCTGACCCTCTCTTTGGCCCGCTGTAGGGTGTTCTGATTCTCTGGCTGGCCCCCTGCACCCCAGAGCCCCAGAGTCCCTTCCCAACAGGCCAGGGTTAGACAATATACCACGGGCCTGACAGTCTCTGGCACCTGGCTGTCCATAGGCTCCTAGTGCATGAGGAATTCTAAGGAGAGGCACAGTGGGGACATTTCCTTGACATGGCCTCTAAGGCCTGCATGGCTACACCTGGCTCAGTGTCTCCTCCCAATCCCCTCCTGAGGCTGCCCCAAGGCCTACGCGTTAAAGCCAACAGCCCCTCAAACGCAACCACGGAAAGAGATTGAAGTTGAGTCTGTCATCCCTTAAGAGCCCGAAAGTGGGCCTCTAGAGCCGAAGACGTGGCCCTGGTGCCACCAGCCCGCGCGGCCCCTCCCCTTGGTCCTAGCTCCCAGCACCTTCCTACCCTTCAGCAGCAAGCACACTGAGAGATTTGGCCTGAGGCTTCTCCCTTCTGCAAGGGGGTGGTTCCCTGTGCCAGAGGGATCTTTCTCTAGGGCACCTGGGCTCACAGCCTCCCTGGACTCGGTTGTTCCTGCTGCCAAGTGCCCCGTGACAATGGCCTGTCCCTATTGGAGGGGACTCAGGGAAGTTTCAGTGGGAGACATACTCAGCAGTGGCCAGGGCTGCTTCTGTAACGGAGGTCTGGCCGAGTGGTGAGTCCCTGAGCGTTCAGGAAGGGGTCCATTGTTGTATATCTGCCTCTTGTCACTGGCTTTGTGCCAGCCCCTCAGTCCCACCTCTGGACTCAAAGCACAGGCCCAGCCACTGCTAGCTCTTAGTGCAGTCCCAGCTGCCGTAGACCAGGTGACATTTGTTGACTGATCTCCGAGGTGGTGAGAATTTATCCTCCTGAATCCTCTACGAATGCAGATACAGTCCCAAGGGAGGTAGTTGTAGAAATGGAAGGTGCCAGCCATGCACAGCCTGCGGGGACACCTGCCAGGCTTCCCCTCAGCACCAGGAGATGGCAGGGCCTGCCCTGGGGGTGGTGTCCAGGTCATCCTCGTTAAACTACAGTGATACTTTTAGATGGGGTGGGGTCAAGGCCAGACTAAGGCTGGCATATGTGGCCTCTGGGAGGGAGACACCTGCTTGGAAGGAGGCAGCGATGGAGATAGAGCCCCACCCTGAATCTGAACTCAGGGTGCCCTGACTGACCCCCCTCCACAGCTCCTCCTGTCATGCTTCTGCCTGGCCCCCAAGACTGCCTCTGTCATGGTCACTATTTATTCTTGGTCTCTTTTTCTTTTTGTAAGAAACAGTCACAAAAAAACAAAACAAAACAAAACAAGACAATGAGAAACAATCTGTGTGGTGTCCTGTTTTATATTACAAAATTTCTCTTGATATAGAATATAAAAAGGGGGGACTCGGGAGATTCAATGATAAATTAGCTCTGTTTCCTACTGCAAGGGACATTTACAAATTCTAAAATAGACTTTAGCATATGACGTGTGCGTGTGTGTGTGTGTGTGTGTGTGTGTGTGAGAGAGAGAGAGAGAGACAGACAGAGTTCCTGGGGGCGAAGATGCTGGGCTCAGAACCTGGGTAGGCCAGGGTCTTGGGACAGGGCACTGAGGAACATGAGCCACAGATCCAGTCTTAGTTTTTTACCTGTCAGATACAGCTGTCACTTAGGCAAGCGGCTCTGGGATAGGAAGGGACTGTTCTGCTCACTACTGGGTAAGGGTCTCAGCCTCTAGGTGAGGCTGTTGGTCTTGGGGTGAGAGGTGAAGGAAGAACTCCGCTCGGGAGAGCTCCCCTCCACTCACCTGGGAGTATACAGAGCAGCTCACCAAGCCCCTCCAGGAGGACCTCAGACAGCCTTGTAACAGCCACTAGCAACCTCAGAGGGTGAAGATGCTGAGGAGCTGAGCTGAATCTGGGATACTTGGGAGTGCTTCGGCATAAGTGTGGAAAGGTCTGGTGAGAGTCTCTGATCTGCCCTGGAATTGCCTAGGCTTGATATCTGCCTTCTCAGCCCCCTCTGTCCCAGCCTGCCCGTCTCTGGAAGCCTGGGCTAGTTCTAGGTGGCAGCCGCTGTGGTTGGGCTCTGTCCTCAGCCTGGCCATGAGCTTCCAATCAATAGCTGAGCCATTTGCCTTCCTAGAAGGTTGGAGTCCAGTACGAGCTGGGTTCTGAGTCAGCCTGGGTCTTCTTGGTCTGGGTGGGAGCCAGCAGAGGGGTCCCCTAACTTGATGACTCAGCCTCTAAGGAGCTCACAGCTTCATTTATGAGGATGCCAAGTAAGCTGTCATAAAGACAACTTCTGTATGGCACTCAGAGACCTCACCCCAGGAAGGCCAGGATGGGTGAGAACCACATGAAGAGGAGAGGAAATGGGAGAAGTAGCCCCTTGAACCCAGGCAGCAGCATAGAACAGGCTATAGCTATGACTCCCAGGTGGCAGGAGGGCAAAGGGAGGCTAGAGTTCAGGTCAGCCTCTTCCATCTGAGAGAGGAGAGCAGGCACCAAGCTGTTCCTTCCACAACTTCCCCCTGCTGTACCCTTGGCAGACATAATTAATCAAACTTGAGATCCTGACAGACAACACTAACACATTCAACAGTTCCGGCAGGGTCAGGCATCTTGTGACTAGTTGCTAATCTAGTCTGCAGTTCAAGTCGTGTGTGTGTGTGTGTGTGTGTGTGTGTGTGTGTGTGTGTTGTGAACCTGTTAGTCTGGGTAATCTGAGCCTAGAGAGAATAACAAAATACATATACAGCAAAAGGTCAGAAAGTGTCACGGCAGGAGATGCTGCAGGGTTCAGTCTGTAGACAAGAGGCATGACCTTAACCTCTAGGAAGAAGAGAAAGTGAAGGGGTATACAGACGGAAAAACGGAAACCCCTTCTGTCTGCTGGGGTGATGGTGACGTCAGAGCATCTGAAGGCAGGAGGCTGCACTGGGAGGTAGTGAACTCCATCTCTGTGGAGGTATGCAAGGGATGAATTTGTGGCAGGGACCTTGAAGAACACATCCAAGCCTCAGCTCTGGGTGGAAAGAGAGAAATGAACAATAGTGGGGGTGTCTTCCACCTGGGAGAACAGGGGTGTGGGGCATGGCCCACGGGAACAGGTGATTTATCACAGTTGGATCTCTGACAGAGGTACAAGCAGGGCAGAGTGGACACAGTATGGACTCTTTTCAGCTGTAGAGCTTGGTGGGGGCAGTTCCTAGCCAGTTTACTTTGGGGGTGGAGTCCTGGCTGGAGTGACAGCAGCCTGGAGACGACCTTGTCACACACATGCTGTGTGACTGCGGACGGGCCACTGCCCTTTTCTGAGCCATGGAGTGGCTTTGATCCAAAATAGGAGGAAATGAAAGAGACACCTTCTGATCCAGTGTCGACACACAGCCATCCTCACCCGGCCAGGAGCAGGGATAGATTCACTCTCCGGCAGGTGGTGCTGCAGAGTCTGTCCTTGTGTTGTGAAAAGCGGTCTCCTTAGGGCCTGAGCATTGCCTCCTCCTCCAGGATGTGTTTCTGCCTCCTGGTTGCTCAGATCCTGGAAATGCTAAGAGAGGGGACCCAGGCCAAGGGACACTCCAGTCTGACAGGGCCAAGGGGCTCTGAGGCTGAAGAACCGTTGGTCTCAGGAACAGCTGGTCCCAGGCCAGCCCGAGGTCCTTGTAAAGCCCATGCCCCTTGCCTTAGAGCCTAGGTAAGGCCCCTTCAGTTCATGTCTGTTTTGTTTTGTTTTTAAAAAAGATTAGCTCTATGCTCCTGGCCGTTTGGGCTGGCCTTGCTTCCTCCCCTGGGACCAGAGGACAGGGAAGGGAGGGGCTGGCTTCTAGGCAGTGGTGGGCTGAGTGTCTTCAGGCCAACGCCTACTGGATGCCCCGGAAGAGGCACATGGCAAAGATCATGAGGAAGAGCTGCAGGGAAAGGAAGAAGATGATCTGGAGTCAGACTGGGTGCATGTCGAGGGGCGGCCCAGCACACCTCCTGAGGGAAATCTGGACACTACTACCCAGGACAAGCATCTGCTTTACCATTTGGGTAAAAAGCAGGCTTTGGAAAGCAAGTCATCTGTGTAAACAGTTCAAATCTGTCTTTCTTGGGTTGGCAGAGATTTAAGCAAAGCACAACCCTCCTTGGGCGTCTGAGTGTGTACCAAGTGCTCACCATGTAGAGTAGGTTTCCAGTGCTGTTACCAGCAGGAAGTGAGACAAGGAGACGTCGGAGATGTCTTACAACCTGATTTTAGGTCACGCAGCTTCATTGGGGGTAACCTAGCTTGAGCAGAGACACACTAACCCCAGAGCCCTTGCTTCTAAGTTCCTGCGCTCTCACAGGAAGCTGTGTGAAGTTTGCAGAGGTTGCTATTCCTTAACCCTGTAACCTGTAACCTATATCCTGTGGCTACCTCGAGGCAAGGCTATGTGCAAATTCTTGCAATTTGCCCAGCCTCAGGAAGATCTGCGTGTCTCTTGTTGGTCTGAACTCTCACAGGAGGCTTTTTCCACTTCCAGAAGGGTTGGCGCATAGAGCGGTGGGTGGCTCAATACATGCATGTGGAATTCACGAATGATGCCTGTACTTCCCCTGTGACTTACACAGAACTGTTATCTCGAGAGAGACAAAGCACAGGGGACACTGAACAAGAGCATATCAGGGTGCCAGGGGACCAGAGCTCCCTTGAAAGGGTCCCAAAGAGCAGGAAGTGAGGGCTGAGCATTAGGCTGCCTGGCTTCACTGTCCCAGGGGCAGTAAGAAGGGAATGCTTAGTGGTAGCTCAAAAGTTGACAGCCTCTCAGCTGTGGTGTAGGTTCTGAGGCCCTGGGATGAAGGGTACTACAGCTCCATTGCCAAGTTTAAAAGACCCCTGAACATTTGCAAAAGCAGGACTCCTCGAGTAGCCCCCTGCCTTCCAGGCAGCTCATGTGTCAAAGCGCACATGGACTGCGGAGCTGGGGTGAGGTGGGGTGCCTCTCTGGGTATGCCTGTTCTCATTGGTCTGGGATAAGCACAGATCTGTAGCTTCAGGCCACGAGAATGACTCTAGCAGCAGACATTAGGCAGTAGGGGGTGGGGGGGGGGAACCTGGGAAGTAAGCTGAGCGTACAGACCCTGGGGCTTTCCCCCCAGTGCCTCTCCACTCACCTCCATAGCCAGTACCCCAATAGCAAAGCCTCCAGCCAGGTAGACATAGGTTTCGAAGGTGTTGAGGATCACTGTGTAACAGCCCTGGGAAGGAGAGGCCAGAGATGAAGCCACAGTAGGGAGGTGTAGCCTACAGTCGAGTCAGGACCATTGTCAGCACTGAAGTCCCTGGCATTTGGCCCCAGGGCTCAGCAGCTGCAGGCTGACATTTTTATACTGATGTAGGGAGGAGGAAGCATCCGGTTAGTGACAGGATGTCACCAACATCCAGTTCCCAGTACAAGCTGAACACTTCCCAAGGCTGACTCAGCCACAGATCTAGAGACCCAGGCCTCCTGGTGCTCTTTAGAAGTGGGGGTCAGACCCCCATGGCAGAGCTGGCTGGGCTGGATCTCTTTAATCAGAATGTCAAATGGTGCCCCTGCCTCAGGTGGGACAGTAGCTCACAGAGACAGCGCCCCACCAAGTCCCTCTCTTGACCTGCCCGAGTGCTAAGGGATTGACAGTTCCCCCCTCCCCAGGCTCAAGACCAGGCAGCTCAGCCTCAAACTTCGCACAGCTCTTTCCCCCCATCCTCACAGGAGCAGCCATCTTCATGTGACTCATGTGCCTGATATCTCCCTAGCATTGTGGGTGACAGATAAAGCAAGAAGAGCCAAGGCCTCTCCCATTGGGCCCCAAGCACATTGTACTTTGTGTCCACTGTCCCCCACTTCCACCTGGCCATAGGCACAATTCCCCCGCCCCGCATATATGTATATATATATATATATATATACATACATACATACATACATACATACACACACACATCATTCAGTTGGGGATCAAACCACTGAGCCATACTCACCCCAGCTCTGAATGAGAAATATGCACTCTTTTGAGATGGGCTCTCCAGGCTACCGTTGAAATCTCTGTGTAGTTGAGGATGTCCTTGAACTTCTAACCCTGGCTTTATCACCTGAGTGCTAGCATTATCCATTTTATGAAGTATTGGGATGGAGCCTAGTTTTTGTGCATGTTAGACAACTCTACCGGCTGAGCTGTGTACCCTCAGTCATTTCAAACATATTCTTTAAAAAAAAAAAACAGAGGTTTTTTTTTTTTTCTTTTATGAGCACCTGGATATTCTTTGGGCCCAACAAGAAGGCTTGGTGGTGGGGCAGGGATAGGAATTGTGCCCATCTATGTGGGGCACATAGTAGATTTCAGGTTCTGTTGAGGCTGGAGTCTTGCTGCTTCCTACCCAGATTCCCAGTGTCTTTGGCTATGTGGACCTGGGAGGCTATATCCGAGCAAGCAGACAGCAGGACCTGATCAGAGACCATGGCTAGATGGGAGTCAGCATGTCTTCCAAGTGGAGACTGACTAGGACCTGGGCAAGGGAGACCCCACTGTCCCTGGAACCCCATGGAGAGAGTGGACAAATTCTGCCTAGTACAAGTGACCTGAATTGAGCAGAAGGATGGCTGGTGGAAACTCCTCGGCGACAGGGAAGCCCTTGGCATGAGTGGGCAGTGTGGACAGTGCTACCGACACTCAGCATTCCTCCTCCAGGGTCTTACTGGGTTCTAAGTTCCCTGCATCATTTGGGGCTCTGTGCAGCCCCTATTGAGAAGTAGCTCATCTGCGGTTTATCTCCTGACAAACTGGGAGAGAGAGCAGGTGGGTGGCTCCCTCGAGGCCACACACACAGCAAGGGGGGGGGGAAGCCCAGATTCAAAACGGGGCCTGATAGTCCTTTTCCTTTATATGGAGGGGATGGGGACTATATTTTCAAAATGCCTGTCCTCATGTGGCCAAGCCCCTCCATCAGAGCCTGGAACTGACTATTCCCTGGGTCTTACCCCACAGTGAGGCATCCCCATCTGGCACAGGGAATGGAACATCACTCTCTAGATACCTGTCATAGCACCTCCAATGTCCAGCTCCTGTTCATAGTCACCCCAGAACTAACTAGACAGAGGACAGCTGGTCCTGGACAGCAACCCCTACATTCTCATCACTAGCATGACATTCCAAGGCTCCAGAATGAGTACCCTACCCCCTACCTGGGACCTCTACCTAGATATTTCAAAGATACTCCACTCTCAACATTCCCCAAATCTCACATGCAATGTCCCCCAACCCAGAAGGCACAGAAACACCTTTGTCACATGCCTGGACTCACATCAACATCTGTTACAAGGCCAATAATTCACGTCACCCTCCTTGGGACTGCTGCTCACACAGAACTGTCTTGAATTCCCAGCCCCAGAGGAGCCAGAGTGCCAACCTAGCCACATTCATCCCCAAGGGAACTCCATACTCTAGAAGTCTGGCTTGTGCCAGTTGCAAATGTGTCCTGGGCTTTGTGGGAGACAGTTCTGGAGGTAACCCAACTGGAAATGGTCTCCCAGTGGAGGCTCTTAACAGAAAATATGGCTCAGGGGGGATGGGTGGGGGAGAATCAGTCCTGGGAGTTAGTCTCATTGGGCCTGAAGAGGCTCTGTGATGGAGAATCGATATGGCTGTGTGGTCCTCTGTGCAGGAGACAGCAAGAGGATGCTCATGGGGGAAATATCTTTGAGTAGAAGTTCAGGACTTGGGGTCCTGAGAAGCTTCTCTGAGGCTGGCTGGTAGAATGTGAAGGGCGGGAACCTGGTTGTAGGACTCTCTCCCAACCCCACCCACCTGCGGAGCCCCCAGCAGGTCTTTCAGTGAGGTAACTGTGCTTCTCATCTAGTGGTCCGGCTCCTTCTTTGCGTATCTTCTGCCATCTCAGGGCTCGCTGTCCTCAGCAAGGTCCTGAGTGGCTGCATTCTGGCTGAATGAAGTTGGGGATATAACACTTTCTCAAAAGAGTGTGACTCCGTGCTCTCCCTAGGTTAAATGTGTGTGGTTCCAGGGCCTTCGAGAGACATCAGAAGCAAGGCTTCTTTCTCACACTCCCGAGCTGTGGTTGACTTTTCTTCTCCAGCAGAAGTAATGGAGAATGGGTAATGGAACAAGGAGGCTTGGCTTTCACTGGGCAGGTGTCAGCCTAGGCCTGTCAGTAATGGAAGCGTGAGGCTCCCCACATCCTTCAGTCCTTCCCAAAGCCTACTCGCTCTTCCCATAGATCCCTGAAATCCAATCCTTCATGCCTGCTCTCTCCATGGCATTCACATCCCGGGGCCCTTCCTCCTCATTTCTGTCTCTCTCCCCAGGGTAGGAAGGCAGGATGTGTGACAGACACTGAGCTCTGGCTTGTCACTAGGGAAGGTATAAGGTCAAGAGCTGAGTTCTTGGTATCAAGCTGAGATCCTGGGACCAGGTCTCAGCCCAGTGATGATGCTCTCCCTTAGGGCTCCGAGAACCCTAAGCTCCAGCCCATGCACACTCTAGCACTTCATTCAACGTGTCTTCATTCTCACAACCACCTCTGTGGGCATGGATCACTTTATTCACTGGTCTACCACCTCTCCCTTCACCAGGAACCCTGTAGGAGCTTGGCCTTGTCTCTTCTGGTCTGTCAGCTCCCCAGTATTTTGAATTCTCTCAGAAGTCTGACCACAGGAGAAGGCTGGGTGTGGCTCTCCTTCTCACCCCTTCCCTCCATTCCATCTGCCCTGCCCAACCTCTCCCTGCCTCTCTTTATGGATGGAGTAGAGGAGGGGTCTCTGGCCAGCAGGAAGGAAGGAAGGGTGGAGTGTTGAGGGGGACAAAGCTGAGACCTTTGTTTCCTTTAGGGCGAAGGCTGAGAGGAAGCCTTCAGATTTCAAGAAAAGAAAGAAGTCTGGGTCAGGTCAATAAGAATCTACTCCTCTTGGACCAAGGAGTGCTCTTACTTGGCCAGAATAAGCTTTCACACAAATACAGTATATGCCTAAGGAGTGCCCCACCCCTTATTAACACAAGTTTGGAAAACTCACCCTGGAATCACAGACCAAATTCTCATCCCAGACTAAACCCAGCTCATCTCCTCTGTCCGTGTGACCTTCTCCTCACTTCTTTGGTTGTTAGAGGCAAGGGTAGCCTGCGCCACAGCCAGAATTGTTTACAAAACGCTCTGAACCACCTTCTGACACATTGTTTCCCTTAGCTTTGCCCATATTTGTGGAGTGTCTCCCCGCCTCGGGAACCTACCTGCTTGTTTATGAACGGATTCCTCCCCAGCTGGCACTCCTCCCTGCTTAGCACCACCCCATCTCGAGTCTGGGGTTCCCTCCGACAGCAGGCCTTGGGCACCTCCTCAGTGTCCAGCGTCAGCAGCCGAAACACCGAGGCCAGCTTGAAATCTTCAGGTCCGTTGACTCCACAGCAGCCAAACTAGGAGAGAGCCGAATGTGGGAGTTAGGGAGGTACTGGAGGGGACATCAGCCTCTGTCAGGGCCAAGATCCCTCTGCCCTGCATGTGACTGTGGCGATGACCCGTGTCCCTGAGCTTCAGGGTCTTCTCTGTGAAAAGAGCATGACCCTGTGTTCCTTATCTCACTAGCACTTGGTAGGCAGTGCACATATCGTTGCTATGAAATTTATATTACGCTATGCTAATTATTATGTTTACTCTGGCCTGTGTATATTTGTTCCTGGGCAGATGTATGTGTGTGCTGTGGGAACATGTGTACATATGTGTGGAAGCCAGAAGTCAATCTCAGATGTCCTTCCTTAGGTGATGTCCATCTTATTTTTCAGACAGAAGCTCTTACTGGGACCCAGGGTATGTAGATTAGGCTAAGCTTGCTGGCCAGTGAGTCC
>JADRCD010233643.1:11705-33666 GCA_019843815.1 Montemys delectorum | reverse complement strand
GTCATAGTAGTTTCTTAACCGTATAATCTCACTGTCATGAAGGTGGAGCAGGTTTTCTATCTAGTCCTCAGAATAGTAAGGGGCAAAAGCCCGCCTTTGTTCCTGTCTATAAAAACACTGGTCCCAGAACTGAGCCAGCTCTACTCGAATTATCTCAATCACTTGCTTTATGTTTTGCATTTTCAGTTCTTCTAACCGATCCAGTTCTAATTTCAGTGCATTCCTGATTTTGGTTTTTGACCCAGTCATAATTGCAGCCACAGGTTCTCTCTCTTCTTCAGGTATTTGTAACCTATCCCAGAGCTCTCAGATTTGAGCACAGAGCCCCTCACATTCTACTTCATTTTGTGATTTTTTTTCATTTACAGCTGCTTTAGCAACTTCTGTAATGTTGCAATATTATCCAGTGATAAACAAAAGGCACTTTCATCTTCACATACTACTTTCATCTTTCAAAGCTTGTATCCGGAGTGTGTTCTAATTCTTCCACACACAATATATGATTTGTCTCTTAATGCTGACAAATTGTTTATGCCTCCATTCCTTTGTTTCCCTCAAACTTGCCACATGTTGTCGGAATAGGTTCAGCTCTTCTAAGGTGGGGACAGAGGTGCTGTCCACATCACAGGGAGGCATGCAAAGAATTTCACGGAGTTCTTGATCTTGTTCTTGAAGTAGCTTCAGTTCCTGCTTTCTCTCCTTTTTCTGCTTTCTCATCAATTCTACTTGAGTGCGCAAGTCTTTTTCTAGTTGCAAGCAAATCTTTTTCTTCCTGAAATGGCTTCTCTTGTAACTCAGTGCACAGGGTGCTCAGCTCCTTCTGACAGACGGATATACTTTTGAGAAGCCTTTCCCGCAGGCTCTCCTCTTCAGCAATCGTTCTATCCAGAAGATCCTTTATAGGCTTCTTCACAACCTCGGTTCTTTGTAGTCTCTGCTCCTCTGGAATCCCAATTAATTCCCATATTTCCCCAAGGTGAGTTAGAGCTTTCTGGAGGCAGACGATGGACTCATCTGCTAGCACCTCACTTCTCATGGTGGACGCTCCAAGCCGTCCAGAATCGAGACCTTCCACTTCCCACACGCGAGACAGAGGATCGTAACCAGCCGCCTAAGCCTTGACCTGGAGTCGGTCTCCTGTTTGTTTTTTTTCAAGACAGGGTTTCTCTGTGTAGCCCTGGCTGTCCTGGAACTCACTCGGTAGACCAGGCTGGCCTTGAACTCAGAAATCTGCCTGCCTCTGCGTCCCAAGTGCTGGGATTAAAGGCATGCGGGCCCCCTGTGGTTCACGCTTTTAATTCCAGCACTGGAGGCAGAGGCAGGCAGATCCTGGGTGTTCCAGGCCAGCCTGGTTTATATAGTGAGTTCCAGGATTGCCAGGGCTACAGAATAAGACCTTTCTCACAAACAAACAAACAAACAAACAAAACAAAACAAAAAAAAAAACAAACAAAAAAAAAACAACCGCTCAATCCTTCTAAGGCCCAGGTCCAAGCCCAGATGGATTCCTTGAACGATTCTATCAGACACTTATGAGCGTCGGCACTGTGCGCCTTAACCTGGCGTTCGGTTCGTCTGGGAGTGCCAGTTCTGCTTACCAGAAGTGACCCACTAGGCACTCGCATTCCATGCCCAGCTCGATGCTAGTGAGCCCGGCCAGTTTCTTACCCATTTAAAGTTTGAGAATAGGTTATGTTTGTTTCTGCCCCAAGACCTCTAACCATTTGCTTTACCAGATAAAACTGCGGGTCATTTCCTTGAGAGAGCGCCAGTTATCCTGAGGTAAACTTCAGAGGGAACCTAGTAGATGGTTCCATTAGTCACCCCTATACCCAGGTTGGTGAACCAGAGTTTCCTGGCTTTGCCCTGCACAGGCATAGTTCACCATCTTTTGGGTCCTAATGCACACGCTTGTTCTCCACCTCCTCAGCGTAGTGGGTGAGACAGGCGGTGGTGCACCCCAGGATCCCACCTCAGGCCTCCAGATGGGGACCCTTCACCTTCATTTCACCACAGCAGCAAAAACGCTTCTCAAATTATTTAGTAAATTAGAAAAGAACACTTCCAAATTCCTTTAACAAAACCAGTATTACTTTGAGACCAATACCAGATAAAGGCAACAAAAGAGGAAATTATAAGTCCATTTCTCTGATAAATTTGTATGCAGAAATTCTCAACAAGATATTTTCAAACCTAGTACAGGAGCACATCAAACACCATTTGCCCTAATCAAGTTAGCTTTATTTCACAGACACAGGGATGATTTGAAGGGCTCAGATTTATGAATGTAATACATTTGAAGTGGAAGTTTCTAGTTGTGTCATGTGAGGCAGATTCACAAGTGTTTTGCTGAGGCAAGACCATGAGAGGATATGTGATGTTTGGAGATAAATAGGACTCAACAGACAGTGATGGGGTGCCTGCACAGCTGGCTTTGAGAAGCCTCATTAGTCTTGAGTCTTCACTGATCTTCACTTCTTCGAGAAAGGCATGACAGGGAACTGCTGGTGTCCCACTGGTACTGGTCACTCCTGCTGACTCGTGCTGATTCAGTGGAGGCCTGGTGGTTTCTGCTGGGTGGTGCCACCACTGCTGATTGATGTTTGGTTTCCTGACACTACTGAATACTGTGCTGGTATCCTGACAATGGAGATTGGAATTGCCCCAAAGAACTACTTCTAAACAGGTCTGCATCCCCTTGTCCTCTTTACCATCTTTCCCCCACTACCTTTGGATAGTGAACTAGAAGAGGGGTCAAAGTGTTTGGTAACCCTTATTAAAGTAGTTTTTTTTTTTTTTTAAAAATCTAAGCCTACATACATCGTATAAGTGGACTCAAAGACACAAATCATATGATCATCATCACAACAGATGAAGAAAGCCTTTGACAGACTCCAGCAAATCTTCAGGAAATAAGTCCCAAAGATTCAGCAGTAGGCAAAACCATTGGCATGCTTTTTTGAGATATTATATTGTTGTTATCCCTCACCCTTTCAACCTTTATCCCTCCATAATCCTTCTGTACTGGCTGGTTTTGTGTGTCAACTTGACACAGGCTAGAGTTATCACAGAGAAGGGAGTTTCAGTTGGGGAAGTGCCTCCATGAGATCCAGCTGTGGGGCATTTTCTCAATTAGTGATCAAGGGGATAAGGCCCATTGTGGGTGGTGCCATCCCTGGGCTGGAAGTCTTGGGTTCTATAAGAGAGCAGGCTGAGCAAGCCAGGGGAAGCAAGCCAGTAAGAAACATCTCTCCATGGCCTCTGCATCAGCTCCTGCTTCCTGACCTGCTTGAATTCCAGTCCTGACTTCCTCTGGTGATCAACAGCAATGTGGAAGTAAGCTAAATAAACCCTTTCCTCCCCAACTTGCTTATTGGTCATGATGTTTGTGCAGGAATAGAAACTCTGACTAAGACACCTTCCAACCCCACAATGTTAGGCAGGAGAGAAAGAGGTTAGAAGGGGATTGTAGCTCTCTTTAGTCTACTTTCTGCTGATTAGGGATGTTGAGCTCAACTTCCTCCTCCTCCACCTCCCCCTCCCCTTCCTGCCCTTCCCCTTCTCCTCCTTGTCTTCTCTTCCTCTGCTGCCTTCCTTATTCCCTTCTCCTCCTTCTTCCTCTTCTCCCAAGTGTCTCCTGCTCCTCTTGGGGCTCTGGCATTTATTCCCTCTCCAGAGTCCACAGAATTAAACTAATTAAATTTACAGCCAGGAGAAATCGAACCTCTCCTAGAGCACGAGACAATCATGGTTAGCAGCTGTGGACAAACTGAAGCAGCTCCCTATCTCACATCTAGGATGAAAACAAAACATATTCACATAACATAACTGGGTCTTTTTTTAAAAAAGAAACTAAAATTCTCACTACACAAAACATATCTCAACACAATAAAGGCTACAGTCAAAGTTATATTAAATGGAGAAAAACTTGAAGATTTCCACTAAAATCAGGAACAAGACAAGGGTATCCACTCTCTCCATAACCATTCTATATGGTACTTGAAATCCTAGCTATAGCAGTAAGACAAGAGAAGAAAATAAAATGATCCAACTAGGGAAAGAAAAAATCATAGAATTCCTTTTTTGCAGAAAACCTGATTCTATATGTAACTACCCTAATGATGACTCCACCAAAAACAAAAACAACAAACCAAAAACAAACCAAAACAAAACTCAAAAAGCCAAAAAACCCAACTAAATAAACAAAAACCTAAAGCCGATAAACACTTTTGGCAAAGTGGCAGAATACATAATATCAATATATAGAAATCTGGCCTTCCTTTCTATCTATGAAATGACAGACATCTTAAGGAAAAAAAAATCAATATTCCCATCCACAATAGCTTCAGAAAGAAAGAAAGAAAGAAAGAAAGAAAGAAAGAAAGAAAGAAAGGAAGGAAGGAAGAAAGCTAACCAAGAGGTAAAAGGCCTCTACAAAGGAAGCTTTAAAATTCTGGGTGTGTGTGGGGCGGGGAGGAGTTAGAGTATGGTCCTCAATCTGTGGGTCTGGACCCCTTTGGAGGTCTACCAACTCTTTCACAAGGATCACCTAGGACCATCGGAAAACACAAATATTTATTTACATTATGATTCATAGCAGTAGCAAAGTTACAGTCATGAAGTAGCAACAAAAACAGTTTTATGGCTGGGGAGGTCACCATGACATGAGGAAGTGTATTAAAGTCTCACAGCATTAGGGAGGATGGGAACCACTGCTCTAGAAGATTGAAAGGTCTTTCAAGGTCATGGGTTGGAAGAGTTAAAATTGCCCATCCCACCAAAAAGCAGTCTACAGATTCAACATAAACCTAATCAAGATCCCCATGGCTCTCAGGACCTAAATAAAAGAAATAGAAAAAAATCAGCCCAAAGGACCCTGGATGGCAGTCTTCAACAGAAAGAATACTGTGGAGGTAACCTATACTCAACTTCAAGTATACTAGAGAATCATAACAGCAAACACAGCACGTTGCTGCCACAGAAGAGGTGTCAACCAATGGAGTAGAACGGAAGAGCCACTTACAAGCTTGCACAACTATAGCTACCTGTTTGTTGTTTTGTTTGTTTGTTTTTACAAAGATGCCCAAAAGCACACAATGGAGAAAATACATCATCTTAAACAAATGGTCCTGGGAAAACTGGATGGGTATATGTCAAAGACACTTATTCTTATCTCTCATGCTCCATATAACCTAACTAGAAATGGCTCAAGAACAAGACCCGGAACTCTGTTAAGAAAAATCGGGGCATAGGAGAGGTATTCCCGAAAGACTCAGATCACTGGGGAAATACAGCTGACTACTGACAAATAGGACCTTATGAAATTAAGGCAGGGCTGCTCGTTTCTGTACAGCCAAGGAGATGAGGATGGAGTGAGGAGACCATCCACTGAGTGGAGAAGGATTTGTTAGTGACTGGTATGACTTTACTGCCTTCTGCTTAGATTTTGGTTTTGCCTCCCCTCAGTTAGCTTAATGGCAATGGCTAGGTAATATTCCTTACATTTGGGGAAATCAAGTTTTCAGTCTTTTCCAGGGGTCCTCTGTGTGTCAGAGCCCATCTCCCACACACTCAAAGTTGGTGACTCTGCCTTAGCCTTCATGCCCTGTATTTTAGAGCATCATCTACTGGTCACTGAGGGGAGGGATTGCCAGGGATAATGGAGTACCACTGAAGGCAGCACCTGCCAGTTCCCTGGAAACACGAGGGCTTTCCTTCAGGTGTCTTCTTTAGGACCCCGTCATAGAAGCCTCAGGGAGTGAGAGAGTTGGAGTGTTCTCCTTTTCTCCCTACATGCCTGACAAACATGCTCGAGGGGATCAGGAATCCTCTTCCCAATTACAGGGTGGGAAATAGTCTCAGACGAGAGCGGGAGCACGTGTGTACGTGTATGGGGTATGTATGCCATGGTGCCCAGGTACAGGACAGAGGAAAACATGCTGTGTTAACCCTCACTACCTACCTCAAATGAGGTAGAGACTCTTGTTTTCTGCAAACACCAGGCTTTCTAGACAATAAACTTCCAAGGAGTCTCCTGATGCAATCCCCACCCTAGGGACATTCACATTACAGATGAATATGGCACACATATGATTTAGGTAGGAACTGGGGACTGGAACTCAGTTCCTCACATGCTTGTGGCCAACCCTTAACCTGCTGAGGCCATCACCCAGTTCCTGGGTGGGAGAGTGGAGTCTTTGAGATGTAATTGGGCCATGAGGGTGGGACGCTCATGAATGGTATATGTGCCCTCATAAAGGCAGTCCAAGGTGCTGGAGTTCTGGATCAGTGCTTAGGAGTGCTTGCTTCGCCTTCAGAGGACCTAGGTGCAGTTTCCAGCATCCACACTGGCTTGCTTACAACAGCTGCAGGGAATCCAATGCCCTCTTCTGCTTCCCTGGGCACCTTGCACACGTGTGGTTCATACTCTCACACACAAACACATCAGTAAAAGTTAAATGTCTAAGAGAGCTCCTGAGTCCACATTCTGTACTGTGTCAGCTCTCACCAGAACCTTACAGTGCTGTGCTCTGACCCCACACTCCCAGCCCTGGATCTGTGAGAAAGACATGTTTATACACCACCAAACCTGCCTATTTCCCTACAGCATCCCACAGCGACACAGCCATCTCTGGAGGGTTCATGCTCCTATGGAGGAGGAGCAAGTCCCTCTCTGAATCAAGTCTGATCTGTGTGCTCCAGCCTGTTTCTGGATGTGTGGGTGTGGAGGAAGGGGTTTATTCAGCTTACACTTTCCACTTCGCTGTTCATCTCCAAAGGAAGTCAGGACTGGAACTCAAGCAGGTCAGGAAGCAGGAGCTGATGCAGAGGTCATGGAGGGATGTTCCTTATTGGCTTGCTTCCCCTGGCTTGCTCAGCTTGCTTTCTTATAGAACCCAAGACTACCAGCCCAGGGATGGCACCACCCACAAGGGGCCCTCCCCACTTGATCACTAATTGAGAAACCTGTTGTGGTTTGAATATGCCTAGCCCAAGGAGGGGCACTATTTGAAGGTGTGGCCTTGTTGGAGTAGGTGTGCCACTGTGAGCTTGGGCTTTAAAACCCTCATCCTAGCAGCATGGAATCCAGTCTTCTCCTAGCAGCCTTCAGATGAAGATGTAGAACTCTCAGCTCCTCCTGCACCATGCCTGCCTGAGTGCTGCCATGCTCCTATCTTGGTAATGGCCTGAACCTCTGAACCTGTAAGTCAGCCCCAATTAAATGTTGTCCTTATAAGAGTTGCCTTGGTCATGGTGTCTGCTCACAGCAGTAAAACCATAACCAACCAAGACACCTGCCTAGTATGCATGAGAGCCTAGGTTCAATATTACACCACACACACACACACACACACACACGAGAGAGAGAGAGAGAGAGAGAGAGAGAGAGAGAGAGAGAACTATAATTAGGAGACTCAGCTACAGTGTTATTTCATGAGGCTATATGTGCCTTGGTCATGGTGGTACACACCTGTAATCTCGACACCTAGGAGGCTGAGGCGGGAAGACTGAGAGGCCCAGGCCAACCTGGGCTACATCACAAGGTCCTGTCTCAAATCAACACCCCCCCCCCCAGTGCAAGAAATCCCTACCTTATCTAACTCAGCACCATCTTCCTAGGTCCCAGTTAAAAGCTGAGCATCCCACTGTGGGGAAGAGGAGAGGGCTGATCTCCAGCTGCAGCGGTCAGAGATAGCAAACACAAATGCACAGGAGAGCCTGCAGATGTCAGTGTCTGGGGCAGGGGGATGTCAGGCCCAAAGCTGGGAGCAACTGGTTGGCCAGGAGCTGGGGACTGATCTCAAAAGCTAGGAGCATGATAAGCTTGAAATTTTACTTTTATTTTAAAATGATGCTGCAGGTGGGTCTGGTGAGTTCCACGTTTGTCCCTGCTAGGACTGGTGTCCACCTCCAGCCCCGCCCCCCTTCAGCAGCGGAAGGGCCCATGAGGAGAACAGAAGAAGGTTTTGGGAGGAGGAGGAGTGGAGAGCTCCCGATCCTGTGCCTGGCAGGCCCTCATGAGGCTACAGGTCCTCGACCCCAGCTTCTGGACCACACAGAAGCCACTTCCTCATGAGCCAAGAGGACAACGGGAGCCAGCAAACGGGTTGTCTTCCCTCCACATGCCTCTGTCTCCTTCAGTTTGGATTTCTGTTGAAGAGTGGCAAGTTTAGCTATGTGGTGCTGTCAAGGAATGAGGTAGCTCCCCAGCCAGAAACCCTATGGGTGGCCATGCCTAGGGAGATACATTGGAGTGGAGAGCAATCTATTGCATAGTGGGTCTCTTGGGAGTCCAAAGGGTGTTGTTGGGCATTCGGTACTAGACTACACTCATCAAATTGGCTTCCTCTCTGCCACCCACCCACCCAATTCTCTGCATCTTCGTTATTATTCTTTCTTCCTATTGGTCTCTGCCTATCACTGCCTTTTCTCTTTCTGCAGGTCCCCAAATTAATTCTCTTCCCACACCCACCAACCCACTACAGGGCGGTGAAAACCTTCGAGTACGCTTGGAAAGTTTTCCTGGAGGTCCGCAGCCGGGTGGGGGGCGCCATGCGCAGCAGGAAGCAGCAGAAACAGCAGCACCAGCGGTGGCCACATGATCCTGGGACAAAGCGCTGCAAAAGGATGGGCTATCGGTCAGAGGACTTCCCTACCCAGGTGGCTTCTATTCCCTCCCGCTTCTGCACGCCACGTCCATTCCTCTCTCGTACTGGGAAGCCCGCCTTCTCACTTCCGAGGTGTCCTGTGTCAGCCCTCAGCCTGGTCAACGGTCTCCAGGTCCTCAAGAACTGTCAGGTGAGGACAGTTGTGGCTCTGGAACTAAGGGTCTCCTCGAGTCAGCTTGCAAGTCCTGGCCACGCCCCAATCCAGAACCACGCCCCCAGAACATGGGATGACACGCCCATTCTGACCACACCCTTCAGCCCAAGCCCTGCACATCTACTGCCAGAACTCTGGTGGCCCATGGCACTTTGTTTCTGCCCATTCTTCGTCTCTTTTGCATACATGGAGTCCATCTTTCTTCTTTCTGTCATCTCTTAGGTGTTTGTGAAGTGGCTAGAGGGCAGATTCCGATAGCCTCTTCCTTCACTCTTTTCCTAATTTCTTGGAACCTGGAGCTCATGCTACTCAGCTGAACAGGTAGCCAGCAACACGGCCATCCTCCTGTCTCCATCCACTTCAATGCTGGGATTACAGACAGGAGCGGGACCACACCACATGGCTGCCTGAGAACTTTTTAGATTGGTTTTAATTTATTTTATATACATATGTATGGGGGCACGCATGTGTCATGGCCCCAGTGTGGAGGTCAGACGACAGCTTTCAGGAGTTGGTTCTTTCTTATGAGTCCTTATGAGTCCCAGGGACTGCGTTCCTGCTGGCAGGTTGGGCAACTGGAGCCTTTGCTGGACGAACCACCTTGCAGGCCTCCTGAACATTTCTTAAACATGACTCTTCATCAAACCAAGTACACTGTTATATTTGCCCTAAAGAGAGGTACATCTTAAATTTAGAAATGCGAAAATTCAAAGTTTGGAAATATAAAAGCTGATTCACACACATACAGATACACATACAGACCCACTATATATATCCAGAATAAATGTAATAATAGATATGAGCTGGGGTGGGGTGCATGCCTTTAATCCCAGTGCTTGGGATACAGAGGCAGGTGAGGCTCTGTGAGTTGGAGGTCAGTCTTCATAGTGAATTCTGGGACAGCCATGGTTACACAACACAACACGACAAAAAAAACCTACCACCAACAAACCCCCCAATATAATAGAAAACAAAAGAATACACATTAGCTTCTATATTGAAGAGAGAATTCAGACACATTTTGAAGTACCAAACATATTATATATGTAAAAATGTGGAACGAGGAAAGATTTACTGGCCCTTTGACCTTTTCAAATATCTTATTCAAAATATACCATGGTGGTAAGGCTTCAAGGGAATGGTGCAGAACATCATATCAGATACCACAAAAGCTAAAGTGACCATGAAGAAGGGTTCTGTAGCT
The DNA here is from genome assembly GCA_019843815.1 of Montemys delectorum. Lineage (NCBI taxonomy): Eukaryota > Metazoa > Chordata > Mammalia > Rodentia > Muridae > Montemys > Montemys delectorum. The sequence continues at coordinate 23,639 of JADRCD010233643.1, read as the reverse complement.
CTAAAAACTCGACACTCTGATACACAGTGTATTGCTAGACATCAGAGAAGCAAGGTGAGTGGCTGGTAACAAGGGCTAGCCAGTTGTGAACTTGAAAATCCTCTTTTATTGAAGGGTCCCATACATGCAGAGAAAGACACAGTGCATAACACACTGGGGTGTTCAGCATCACCTTTACACACAGGCAACTGCAGGAACCAGATATGTAACCCCTGTACGCCTCAGCTCTAGTTAAGGGTGTGCTGCTGAGTGCATGGGACTTTTGCCTGTGTCTTATCCTTCACAGAGAATCGCACCGTGTGCTTACATCTGTCCAGGCTTCTTTATTCAGCTACGTGGCTGTTCAGGCTCCATCTTCTCCCACTGTGCCACAGGATTCCACAGTGGGAATGAACTCCTTCAATCTGTTTGTCCCACTCCATGTGTGAGCCTTGAGCCTTCTGGGATGTTTTTATTTCAAAGTTTCATATTATGTATATTTTTAGTGCATGAGTGTGTGCCAGTGTGTGTGTTTCTGCCTGGTTTGAGTAGAAGGGTAATTACATACTTGTAGTGGTTTGAACAGGTTCGGCTCCCGTAGATTCACGTTTTTTGCTTGGCCCATAGGGAGTGGCACTATTAGGAGGTGTGGACTTGTTGGAGTAGATGTGTCACTGTGGAGGTGGGATTTGAGGTCTCATATATAGCTCAAACTGTGCACAGTGTAACAGTCTCCTCCTGGCTGCCTTTAGATCAAGATGTAGAACTCTTGGCTCCTCCAGCACCTTGCCTGTCTGCCTGCTTTTGTGATGAAAATGAACTGAACCTCTGAACCTGTAAGCCAGCCCTGATTATGTCTTTCTGTATAAGAGTTGCCTTGGTCATAGTGTCCGTTCCCAGCAATGAAAACCTAACTAAGACAATGCTTAAGTAAAAGTTTTCCAAAGTGGTTTATCATATGTCCTGTTCCAGGGCCGGAGGGGTGGCAGGTAACTTTTAGTGTTTGGAGAAGAATGAAGCTTGGTTCTCAGCACCCATGTGAGGAGGCTCACAGTTGCTTGTAACTCCAGTTTCAGGGGATCCAATACCCCTTTCTGTCCTCCAAAGGCACCTGCACACATGTGGCACATACACATATGCACAAATTAAAAATAAATATCTATTTTTTTTTAAAAGTTCATGGTGAGATCCTTGCTGCTGAAAATTATTGTTGAAAGATTCTTGCAAATACCTGTTCTTTGGTGTTTTTTTGGGGGGGTTGTTTGTTTGTTTTTGTTTTGTTTTGTTTTGTTTTTCGAGGCAGGGTTTCTCTGTGTAGCCTGGCTGTGCTAGAATTCACTCTGTAGACCAGGCTGGCCTCGAACTCAGAAATCTGCCTACCTCTGCCTCCCAAGTGCTGGGATTAAAGGTGTGTGCCACCACTGCCTGGCGTTTTCCTTTCCTTTCTTTTCTTTTCTTTTTGTGCCTCCAGTTTAACTATTTCAGTGAATGTGTTTTTAAATGACTGTGTATGATGTATAAGTGTGGAGATGCATGTGCCATACAGTGTGTGAAACTCAGAAGAGATCTTTTAGAAGTCAGGTTTCTTCCTTCTACCACAGTCTTGGGTCATAGGACCATGCAACCATCTCACAGACCTCATAGACTATGGATTTTTAATCTATAGTCCCTTGATAATTGAGATTAAAACATCTTCTCACATATGTATTGCTCTATAGTCATTTTTTCCCTTTTCTGATGTGGATGGTTGGCCATGTCGTTTGCTTATATTCTACTCCTATTGATTAGGCATTCTTTATATGTTCCAGATAAAATCCCGGAAACCAGGAGCTCTAGGCCTGCTTCTGACTATCCTTGTGCTTGTGAATAAAGGCTCAGTGGCAAATAGCCATGCACCATTGTCTGTGTACAATATGGGATTGCCTGTCTATTACAAGAGGAAAGCTAAGCAGCTGAGCTAGGACAAAAGCCACAGTATTTATTAACTGGCTCCTTACTGAAAAAGTTTACCAATACCTTTTCCTCGCCATATGAACTGCAAGAAGAGTCAACCTTCCCAGTTTCCTAAACTTAAAATGATGTATTCTTAATGTCGCATGTGTGATACACACATAAGCGCAGATGCCCATGGAGGCCAGAAGAGGGCGTCAGATCCCTTGGAAGTTGAGTTAAAGATGGTTGCGAGCCACCCATTGTGGGTAATAAGAGCTTAACTGAGGTCTGGAAGAGCAGCAAGTGCTCTTAAATGCTGAACCATCTCGCCAGCCCATCCCACTCACTTAACAATTATTTAAAATTGTGTCTGTGTATGTTCAGGTGAATGCAGAGACCAGTGCTGCTGGGAATGGAACTGGAGTTACAGGTGTTAAGAGATGCTCAAGTCAAGTCTCCTTCGAGAGCATTAAGTACTCTTCAGGAATGAGCAATGGCTCCATTCCCTACCCTCCACTTTCTTTAATAGTGTCTTGCTAACCACAAATTCAACTCAGTATAATCCAATTAAAACTTTATGCTTTAAAACCTTCTTGATCTTGCTTAGAATATTGCCTGCCCTAAAGGTACAGAACCCCCTAAGTTTTTTTGTGGCAAGGTCTCACTACACAGTCCTGACTGGCCTGGGACTTGCTTTGTGGATCAAGCTGAAATCCACTTGCCTCTGCCCATCAGTGCTGGGCTCATTGGGAATGATCACCGTGTATGCCCCTCCTATTCTGATATTATTTTACACCTAATTTGGTTTTACTGTTCATTATACACACAACTGGAAAATCATCAAACAGAAGTGACATCTTTGCCTCTTAAGTGTCACTTGTTAACTTGTTAAGACAGATGACCCTGAATAATGTTCTATTCTCATGGTCAATTTACTCTTAAGCCATAGTATCTATGGCTTTACAACATTTCAACACTGTTTTGATTCTGTTTTGATGCAGCATCTCACGATATATACATACACTCTTGTTACCCAAGTCTTGAAGTCACAGCACTCCTGCTTCTTCTGTGCTGGGATTGTAGGCCTGAAGTCACTACACTCAATTTTTTTAAAACACACTTCTAATTGTGTTTATTGTGTGTGTGTGTGTGTGTGTGTGTACATAATTGCACTTGCCCACAGAAAAGAACATGTTGCATGCCCTGGAGTTGAAATTACTGGTGGTTGTGAGCCGTCCCACATGGACGCCAGGAGCGGAGCTCAGGCTTTCTGCAAGAACACACACACTCTAACTGCTGAGCCGTCTCTCTCCAGCCTCTACACTCAAGCACTTCTATTTCACCAGCTAGCATCAGTAATTATTAATCTGTGGGCTCTATATCTTAGATTCAGCATGTTCATTTCAATGAAATAACTAGGTTTGAAAGTTCACTACATGTGGGCTTACAGGGGAAACTGGCATCCCTTGGAGCTTCTCTTGAAAACCACAAGAGGCTCTACTATGTGCCCACATTTTTTTTCCTAGACATAATTCTTGGAAATTTATTTTTCCTTATGTACTTGAGTATTATAAATAGGCATTGCTCTCAAAGTAATTTATGCTTATTTCTTGTTTGTTTGTTTTTTCGAGACAGGGTTTCTCTGTGTAGCCCTGGCTGTACTGGAATTCACTCTGTAGACCAGGCTGGCCTCGAACTCAGAAATCTGCCTGCCTCTGCCTCCCAAGTACTGGGATTAAAGGCATGTGCCAGCACTGCCCGGTGCTTTTTTTTCTTGAAAACTCCAGTGTTATAAAATGACCTTGTATGCAAGGACATTGTTCAGTTTCCTCATTATTTATAACTCTAATATCTGAATATCCCCTGGAATGTACTATGTGAAGGTCATGCTGGAGAAAAGTCCCACTCCTTCACTGATTGTTACTTTTCTTTCCCTCCTCATTTACCTGGCCAGGTCTTTCTGTACAGCATCGCATAAGCTCACTCACTAGAGGTAGGCCATGTTTTATTAAGTGTCAATATTGCACTGTTCTGTATGGTGCCCATACTGGCTTAGTTAGATCTTTTGTCTAAGGGGGTTCTTCTCCATACTTCACTATGATGATAATTTTTCACATGAATTTTCTTGTGACTGTTAGCTTTTGGAATATTCAACTATCTCTGTATTCTTGGAGTTGGGCAGGTCTGGTTGACCACCTTTTACAGAACAAGCATCTGCCTTTGGTTCATCTGGGTTCAGGTCCTATGGCCCCTAAAATCAAGTTATGATAGATCTCCTCCTAACCTCAAGCCTGACTTTCTGTAGTCTTGGTTATCTGAGAGATGGGCTGCCAATCACAGTGCAAACATGCTAAGTGGGAGCAGATTAACAATGGGGGGAGAGGAGTATTGGAAATCAAACACAGCCTCATGCCGTCTAGGCAAGGGTCTTTGTACTGGCTGGTTTTGTGGGCCAACTTGACACAGGCTGGAATTATCACAGAGAAGGGAACTTCAGTTGGGAAAGTGCCTCCATGAGATCCAACTGTAAGGCATTTTCTCAATTAGTGACCAGGGGGAGAGGGTTTCTTGAGGGTGGAACCATCCCCGGGCTAGTAATCTTGGGTTCTATAAGAGAGAAGGCTGACCAAGCCAGGATAAGCAAGCCAGTAAGGAACATCCCTCCATGGCCTCTGCATCAGCTCCTGCTTCCTGACCTGCTTGAGTTCCAGTCCTGACTTCCTCTGGTGATGAACAGCAGTGTGGAAGTAAGCTGAATAAACTCTTTCCTCTCCACCTTGTTTCTTGGTTGTGATGTTTTGTGCAGGAATAGAAACCCTGGCTAAGACAGCCTTCCTACTGAACCCTATCCTCAGCCCTCAATTCTTGAGGTGTAAGTTGACATCATCTTTGGAGTGTCAATCATCCTGTCCAGGGATTCCACATTGCATTCATGACTTGCCCACCTAAGTAGCTGTCTCAGCAACCACATTAAAGTGTTGCAGAACCACAGTACTTATGGTTTGGGACTATTTTGCTTCAAGTACTGACCATGGAGTCTTGGGACACATCTACTGTAGGCAATGAGAGGCGACTGTACTGCCAATCAGAAGAGGATCATGATTATTGATATAAACTCCTCACTCGGGATTCTCACATGGAGAAATGGTAGATAGACAAACTCTTTCAGCAAGGGATTATGCCAAAAAGTATCAACCAGAAAATGTCTGATAGAAGAGCACTGTGTTCTAAAGCCCTGGAAATAGGAGGCAAGAAACAGAAACAGCAGCGCATTTATAGTACATACACTCTTCTAGTGAAATGGGCACAGACAACCCCAAGTTAGGGATGCATATGTGGTGGTTTGGATAGGAATGGCTGCCATAGGCTCATGTATTTGGATCTTGGATCATTAAGAAGTGGCACCAGGTGTGACCTTGTTGGAGGAAGTGTGTCACTAGGGGGTAGATTTGGGGGTTTCAAACACTTGAGTTGGGCCTCTCTCTCCCTACTGCCTGTTGATCCTGATGTGGTACTCTCAGCTACCTCTCGGCCTGCATGCTGGCATGGTGCTCCCCACCATTACAGTGGACTAAACCTCGGAGCTAGAGTTCAGAGCAGCCCCAGTGAGATGTTTACCTTTCCAAGAATTTCCACGGCCATAGTGTTTCTCCACAGGAACGGAACACTGACTAAGACAGCATAGTTTATCAAAATAGTATTTAAAAACATTTTTTGCTCAATTCCAGTTGAAAATTTTTACCAAAAACAACTCTACTGGTAAGCACTGACATAGAAAACTATGTACTTCCCTATCAGCCTATTCCACCCATATACCCACTGTAACAGTCGTTTTAATCCTTGATATCATGTTCTCACAAATTATTCAAAGCTGAGATTGCAAAACATTGCATAGAGTCACTATTCATTTCTAGAACAGCAGCGGTGCCACATTTCTAGTTACCCTCATGGTCAACTGCTGGCTTTATAATTTCATTTTAGAAGTTTATTCAGAACTCATAGTTTCTTGCATCTTTTCTATAAACACCTGTCATAACGTCAGAAATATGGCTTTTAGCGTGTGTTTCCATGGTGAGTTACACTCATCAGCTGAAAAGTCCTCAGCAAAAACTCCCTGATGTAAAATACGACTTAAATAAAAAATAAATATCAAATACTTTCAAAGGTTCACTCCTGTAAAAAATTACCTAGCACCCCATAAATTATATGGTCATGGTTTGCTTCTTGCCTCCTCTCTGAGAACTCAGTTAAAGTGGACTTTGTTTTAGGACTTCGCACTTAAGAGTGAGCATGGATGCTCAGCCTGTGACTGCTGAGGTGAGCTCAGTGCAGAATGTCTACAGAACGCAAAGGCCCACACCCAGTTCCCAGCACCACATATATTAAAAATTGGGGAAAAATCCACCCTTGACTACCTATTGGACTTCCAATGTTCACCATAACCTAATGTTTTTTTTTGTTTTTTTTTTTTTAATTAAGATGTCAGAGATTTTCTACATTGAGTACATTTACAGTGCCTCTTTTGTGAATTCTCTGATGGCTATTAAAGGCTGATCTGTGGTGGAATTTTTTCCCACATTCGTTACATTCATAAGGTTTCTCTCCTGAATGAGTCCGGTAATGCACAGTGAGGTACGACTTCTGAGAAAAGACTTTCCCACACTCATTGCATTCGTACGGCTTCTCTCCTGAATGGCTTCGATAGTGTACCGTGAGGTTTGACATCCGAGAGAACACTTTCCCACACTTGCTACACTCATAGGGCTTCTCTCCTGAATGGATCCGGTGATGGATCGTGAGATACGACTTCTGAGAGAAGAACTTTCCACATTCAGAACACTCGTACGGCTTCTCTCCTGTGTGTACCCTTTGATGTCTAAAGAGGGATGAGTTATGAGAGAATGTTTTCCCACATTCGCTGCACCCAAAGGGTTTCTCTTCAGAATGACCTCTGTAATGCACAGTGTAGCACGACAAATCAGAGAAGGATTTCCCACATATATTACACTCGTAAGTTTTCTCCCCTTCGGGAACGGCCTGGTGCCTATTGAAGGCTGAGTTGTCAAGGAAGGTCTTCCCACACTCATTACACTCATAGCGCTTCTCTCCTAAGTCATCTGTGTGATCAGGGAGACACTGCAGCTGGGACGGCTTCCCACACTCACCACACTCCTGGGCTCTCTCCTCTGCATGGACCTTCCGGTGCCTAATGAAAGCGGAGTTTAGATTGAAGGTTTTCCCACATTCTGTACACTCATAAGGTTTCTCTTCTAAATGGCTGCGATAGTGTATGGTGAGGTATGACACCCGAGAGAAGAATTTCCCACACTCACTACACTGGTAGGGCTTCTCTCCTGTGTGTGTTCTCTGGTGTGTAATGAGGGTGGACTTCCGGTAGTAGGATTTCCCACACTCGTTACACTTATAAAGCTTCTCTCCTGTGTGTGTTCTCTGATGGTCATTGAGGGCAGACTTCCGGGAGAAGGACTTCCCGCATTCATTACATGGATAGGGCCTCTCCCCTGAATGATTCCTCTGATGTAGAGTGAGGTGTGTCTTCTGGCAGAAGGTCTTCCCGCACTCACTACATTCATAGGGCTTCTCTCCTGAATGAGTTCTCTGGTGCTGTGTGAGGTGCAACTTCTGACAGAAGGTCTTCCCACACTCATTACACTTATAGGGCTTCTCCTCTAAGTGTGACCGCCGATGTACAGTGAGGGTTCCCTTTTGACTAAAGGACTTTCCGCACACACTACAAGCATATGGTTTCTCTCCTGTGTGAGCTCTCTGATGGATGATGAATTTGGACTTCTTACAGAAGGACTTCCCACACTGTGTACATTCGAAGGGCTTCAGTTCCATTTGTGATCTCGGATATGTACTGAAGTCTGACATCTGGATGAAGTCTGGTCCAGACTCATCCCATTCATAGGGCTTCTCCCCCATATAAGCTCTCTCATGAGCCATGAAAACACTTTCACTGTCTAAGGCTTCCATGCACTCATAATCAAAGGGTTTCTCCAAAATGGTGATTTTCTGCAAAATACGTTCCTTGTGTTGAGAGGCGTTACCCTCACCTTGGTTAAAGTCATCAGGGTTTTCTCCGTATACTTTCCCACACTCAAAACACATGCTGGACTTCTCCACTGTGTAGCTTCCGTCACTGCTAATCAGTTCTGAAGCAGACTCCAGAGTCTCCCCGCAGGAGACACAGCAGTGAGCGCCTGAGCTAGGGGAAGCCAGGGCCGGTTCTAGGGTGCAGGCTTCATCAAATGCAACCCCCTCCTCCATTCTCCAGCAGTGGAGATTATCACCGCACTGCAGATGTTTCTCACCATTTGCCTGGATTCCTTCTCTGGGGTCATAAACTTTACTGATTGCTGAAAAGGAATGAGATTGAACAAATGTTGTCAACATGAGTATACAAGCTATAGAGGGGGGTGGCACCTAAATGTCAGATTTGCGGACAATCTGTGCGTAAAAGTTATTATGAATGTACAGGTCTCCTTCTCCTTTGATTTATAACCTGTAATCTGTAATCTGTGTGTAGGTATATGTGGGGATGGGTAAGAAATGGGAAGAGAATCAATGTACATTGGAAACAAGCACCTTACATTACAAATATTATCTTTACAACTTTGACCTAAGAAATGATAAGCAGAAAGCAGTTACTGAAAGGGCACTAGATGCAGACAGACACGGGAGGACTCGCAGTAGGGGGACTTGCAGCAAAGGGAAGCAGGGGAAAATAATTACTGGGCATATGAAAAAGAAACGTTCTAATATGGCCTGTGTTTGGGAAAGCCAGACTGCCATTTCTATCAACTGGTAATACATCACCACACAAGAAGACTGGCTGGCACCCTAGACACTTCTGCATTTACAGCAATGGTCTACATCTCATGGGAGATTACAGCTTAGTCACTTCTGAAATCTTTGCTTTTGTTTTTGTTTCAAACAGTGTGTTTTTATTTAGCCCAGGCTGGCCTTAAACTTTCAGCAACTTGCCTGCCTTCCTTGGAGCTTTGGGACTACAGACCAGAGCCACCACACTCCGTGCAATCTTTGCCTTTTGACTGCACACATTAGTAAAAGCATTCTGAAAGTCTCATGTCCCTCCCACTTAAAGAGCCCCACAGCCAGGGCTCACTATGTTTATCTTTAATCTCCTTCCCATGCCCAGACTTACATCCCCTAACCTGCTATGTCTTCTTTCCTCAGAGTTTTTTCCTTAATTTTTTCTGAATTCTGAATACAAATAAATTTCCATGTTTCCAGATTTCGCTTGCTATAAAGCATCAGGTTTCAGAAGCATCCCCTACAAAATCAATTAATTTAAAAAGGAGCACTTTTTAAAATTTCACTCTCTTCACTTACTCAAATGCCTCTGAGCACGGCGGTCACCATCCACTGTCCAGGGCTCTTCTCCCTGCTCCAACTTAATAATCACGTTTGGCTTGGTAATGTCATACCCTGTTAACAGGAAAAGGAGAAGGGTTTGGACTCACTGGCTGCAGAACCGCTGTGGTATAGGAAGCTGCACCACAAGTTACATAGCACTTTGCCTGTGTTTATCAAGTAAAATCAGAGCCTTTTGTGTATCGGGCTCTAACACACCTAACATGCAGGAGGCTCTGGGTTCAACCTCCAGCACCACGAGGGAGAAAACACATAGGATCTTTCAGTGGAGCAGTAAAGATACACCCGATGTCTACCCTAAAGGACTAAGAGTCAGTACTTGTTCCTTCAAACTCAAAGACAAGTCATTAAGTTCAAGATCACAGTGTTTAGGAAGCAAGTGATCCTCACCAATGGAGACGAGGTTGCTGTAGGTCTCCAGCATCACATCCCTGTATGTCGTCCTCTCCTCAGGGTCCAGCTGCTGCCACTCCTCCTGGGAGAAGGCCACAGCCACATCCTTGAATGACAGTGGGCCCTGCAACGACACAATCAGAATCAGGACATATATAAAAAGCACAGGGGGAACAAGCGCTTCTCAAGCTACTGATACAGTTAACCATGAACACTATATAACTTACTTTATGTTACAGAGCCTGGAAGGAAACCAAACCATACTGTTGTAGTAAATCTCAACTTCATATTGTAAACAAACAAGAGGGAAATGAAAGCAAAACCAAAACTCTGATGTGACAGGTAACTGTCAACTTGACAACCTAGGGTCATCTGGGAAAGGGGGGGTGCAACAGGAGTCTAGCCAGTCTAAAGAAAAAAGGCATGAAACAAACAAAAAAACACAGAAAAAACCCAAAGGGGGCATACTAGAGGAACCTGCCAGGAGTCACCTAGGAGGAGCTAAAAGCCAGCAGGCAACCTTCCTGAGATGGTTCACCATGGATTCTGTGGATTAATATCTACGATGGATTTGCTCCTTTAGGCAAGATGGAGGAGAAATTCATTTTAGGAAAGATTACTGCTATTAATATGTTTTCCTGTTATCAGTAGGTTGAGCAGATCTCTGCATAACGAAGGTGTACTGCCTTGTAGTGATGCTCTACAGACAAACAGATGTCTCCTTAATTCTTAATGATGATTCTATAAGAATTCTTAAAATTGTATCAGTAATTATTAAGCTCTTTATACTAGGACTGCTATTAAGTCCTCTCTGGTATCAAAACTGCAACGAGAACTCTGCCAGTCTTCAAGTATCACAAGTTAACTGCTTCTGAGATAGCAAGGAGGCATCTGCAACTTAAGAGCACATGCCAAGAGGTTGTCAAACCACTAACCAAAGGTCATAAAAAGGGAACTGAGGCTATACTATAGGTGCAAGGACAGAAGGTAAAACATTGACTGCGTTTACCTATACAAAACTTCACTAATAATTTAGTCGCAAAAGTTAACTCTCCATGAATCTGCAGAACTGATGATAGATGATCAATGTTTAGCCAGATAATTACTTTTTTTTTTTTTTTTTTTTTTTGGGTTTTTTTTGAGACAGGGTTTCTCTGTGTAGCCCTGGCTGTCCTGGAGCTCACTCTGTAGACCAGGCTGGCCTCGAACTCAGAAATCCGCCTGCCTCTGCCTCCCAAGTGCTGGGATTAAAGGTGTGCGCCACCGCCGCCCGGCCAGATAATTACTCTTAATGGATATGCATGTAAACATGCTCTGTTGTAAACTTATTCAATTTAAGATTTGAATTTATGTTTGAACTTCCATGAACTTTTTTTTTTAAAGAATACTTGGAAAAACCATGTATCTATTCTCCTAGCAAAGGAACAAAAGACAAGGAAAGTTCACACTGGGGCTATAACATTGGAGAGAAAGCTCTGGAGTGAGGCACTGGGGGTGAGGGCATTGTGACATCAGAGCAGGAGGAGAGAGGAAGATGAGAAGGAGAACACAGAGTGGAATAACTCAGAAATTATAGGGCAGCTTAAAAAATTTAGAGAGCAATATGCAGAAAGCAGAGGGAAAGAGATAAAGAAATAGAAGCTGCAGAGAGAGCAGGAGGAGGAGGCAGGCTTCTCCTTACCATAGGACAGAACAGGTCTTTTTGTTTTGTTTCAAGACAGGGTTTCTCTGTGTAGCCCTGGATGTCCTGGAACTCATTCTGTAGACCAGGCTGGCCTCAAACTCAGAAATCCACCTGCCTCTGCCTCCCAAGTGGTGGGATTAAAGGCATGCACCACCATTGCCTGGCTTTTTTTTTTCTAAAGATTTTTTTATTTATTATATGTAAGCACACTATAGCTGTCTTCAGATACCCCAAAAGAGGGTGTCAGATCTCATTACAGATGGTTGTGAGCCACCATGTGGTTGCTGGGATTTGAACTCAGGACCTTCGGAAGAGCAGTAAGTGCTCTTACCCGTTGTACTGGCTGGTTTTGTGTGCCAACTTGACACAGGCTGGAGTTATCACAGAGAAGGGAGCTTCAGTTGGGGAAGTGCCTCCATGAGATCCAGCTGTGGGGCATTTTCTCAATTAGTGATCAAGTGGGGGGAGGGCCCTTTGTGGGTGGTGCTATCCCTGGGCTGGAAGTCTTGGGTTCTATAAGAGAGCAG